>PVIR01005884.1:0-69468 GCA_004026965.1 Petromus typicus
CTGGCATTAATTCATGGTGCAGTGCTAGGATCAAAGGCCCTAGGACAAGTGTGCATGTTACCTGCCCTAAGTAATCTGAATAGAATCAAAGGTGCAGAATGATGTACCTCCAAATCCACATGCAAATGAGGTGGGCCTTCTTTTTCAGAGGTGGCTGAATCTAGAGTGTGTAATTGGTTGATGGTACAGTACTAGGTTCCGGGGCATTAGGATTAAGGGTGTGAGTACTACCTACCCTAAGAAATCTGAGTAAAATAAAAGGAACAGAAAGACACTGTTAAGGGCCCTTGTTGCTTTTGGTGTGCCAAGAACTGCTCCACCTCTGCCATTTTCCCACCTGTCTTGGAGCCAACTGATAAGAGATTGAAACTTCTATGAACTGTGAGCTAAATAAATTTTTACTCTTTTAACTCTGGACTTCAGGTATTTTTGTCCTAGCAGTGAGAGTAAAGTAACTAAAATAAGGGGCTATATTAAAATTTTAAATAGGAGATTTTATTATACTAAATAATAATCATGTTCATCAATTACTACAAAGTATCCACTTTTATTTAATGTTTATAGGCCCTGAACTATTGTTTAAATAGTTCAACCTACATTACCAATGTTTTAAACACATACTTAGTGATAAAAGTAAAATTCAGGTTCTAAACAGTACTGCATGTAGGTGGTAAAAACTATGAATCTAGGTTCTCCAAAATTAACCATCCATCTCAGCTCCAGTTATCAGCAGAGCAAGTATTTGATGCTGTGTCCACACAAACTGGTACAGGGACAAATTGCCTTCTGTCTTCTGCTATTATAAATTACTCTAAAATAGTTAAAACTGAAGTAAGGAAAGCTAGTTTTTTTGACTTATGGTTTTTGAGTTCCTCCACCTATAGAAATGTTAACTTTCTATTATCAAGTTCCTAATCATAAATGCAGAGAAAACATCATTTCAGTTTCAGGAATAACAGATATTCCCAAGGCAAACAGCCACAGAATATCAGACCTTGAACAGTAGCATCTTTATTTTATTTTATTTTATTTTTTTGAGACAGGGTCTTGCTTTGTAGTTCAGGCTGGCCCTGAGCTCTGGCTCAAACTCACATCACAATAATCCTCCTGCCTCTGCCTCCCGTGTGCTGGGATTACAGGCGTGAGCCACCACACCTAGCACTGTGATGTGTGGTGCTGATTGCTGCTGGGCGTGAGTCTCCATACCCATTATTGTATATGATTACTGGGGATTGAACTCAGGCCCTTGTGCTTGCAAGACAGGCACTACAACTACTGAGATAAATCCCTGGCCCAACAGTAGCATCTTTGGAGCTCCAAACAGTTTTATATTTGTTTTCCCAAATATTTATTAGATATTTATTTAATTTCTTCTCTGAACAATTGGTCATTGCTTTATGAATAATCCCATTTTGTAGTTGAGAAAACTGAAATTTGTTCTGAGGTTTTTCTCAGCTTCGCATTATTTATCAATATAAAAGAAGAAGCTTCACAGTGAAATTTTCATGTGTCATGATACAATTCTTTTCTTTCCTGTCAGCTTCATTCTTTAAAGCTTGCTATAGTCTCTGTGCTGATGTAAGATGCCGACATGAGAAGTGAGCAAAGCTTGCTCTCTGTTCTAGTGTGGGAGCTTGCATAACGCCACCTTTCTGGATTTCACTTTCCTCTGTTGAACTGTGAAAATCATGAGTTGAGCAGGATCAGACAGAGCTACTTTCAGAGGACAAAAGGGCCTCTTTATGCTGCTTTCATTTGTATAGAAAGAGCTTATCACTGCTAAACAACAGCCTTGGTTGTGTAGTTTCAAGCCTACCATGCCCTCAGTCCAGCCCCTGTATCAGGGTCAGAGCTGTGAATATCCAAACATTGAGTTTTCAATGCTATGCACGTGCTTGACACTACTGAGCTGCTTCCAAGATTTTCCCAGTTTAACTTTGTACCTTGGGCTTCTCTTCTAGTTTAATTTTATCACAAGTCTTTGGGCATAAATATCTCTATACCCTTCCCGTAGCAAATAAAATAAGTAAAATAAAATAAGGTAGCAACAGAAAATGAAATAAAATAGCATCAAACTTCCTATGGTAGCTTACTTTGAGAACCCAGACTTTAGTTAACTTCTTTACCTTATATCACTCTCTCCCTTTGTGACTATGCTTTAGCTAAACTGGCCTTGTAAGTTTTCATACATTTCAAATTTGCTCTTATTTATCCTTATTTGGAAAATGCCTTTTCCAAATGACCTCCAGAAGCTTCACCATTCAGACCAGCTCCATTGCCACCAATATAGACAAATCTTATGTTACGGCCTTATCTCAGCTGAATCCTGACCCTCTTGAGTTCCTTCTCTTCTTACTGCATCATCCTCTGGGACTTTCTTCACAGAAGCTGTCAACATATACACACAGCTTTTAACTTTAAACTTATTTATTGTTTAATCATCCCCTGGAGTGTTAGTTCCATCAAGTCAAGGACTTCTGTTTAACTTTTTGCTGTGTCTCAAGTAGTTAGAGAACTCTTTGAAGTACAAGGTGCAATTAGACAATATGGTAAATATTTTTTTAAAAAAATTATTGTAGTAAAAGACACATTGGCGGTAATCCTCCTGGAAACATTCCATGTCACTTTGAACCTACTTAGCCCAACATTCCTGCCACTTTCTAAAGCAGTTCTGTAACTCCTCTTTCAAGTCCTTTCATGGCTACCTCAGTGTCCTGAATCAATTCCAAACATTTACAATGGTTTCTGTGGAATATAAACATTATGGCATGTCTTCATCCACCTTATTCACTGGATCTGTCACTATGCAAATTTTAGCTCTTCCCCAAAGTGAAAATGGTCATGAAGGGTAAATCTTTTGAATTGATTTGGGGCATCAGGTTATCCATGACAGACAGTGTAAATGAGAACTCTCACCAAAGAGGATTTCTTGAACAGTTTCAGAAAATGACGAGAAGGATAGGGTGAGTGTCTTCAAAGCAAGAGGAAATACTTTGAGGGAATTAATGGAAATATGTCCTTTATACAATCCAGTCTTAAATTTTAACTTTCTCTGTGTATTGATCATACCTCAGATAACAGGTACCTTACAAAATACAAACTTTAAAGAACAGTAACTGTTGAATATATGAACATTTGAAGACTGAAGTGTAGAACATAGTCTTAGGTCAAATATTGTGAAGATTAAGATTTGAAACTGTTTATCAGTTAACACGAGCTGTGGGAATCAGAGACAAAGACTGCTTATTACTCACCACAGAATGAGCAGTCAGAACAGTGCTTTGTATCAGTTCCATGTCTAATCCCTGAGGGAAGTGAGGTAGCAGTACATACAGTAGGGTCCATTATAGAAAATCCTGGAATGAGAGCTGCTTATGGATTATCCGGATAGATGGGAGGGCATGGAGTGGGAGGAAGACAGAGACAGAGAGTCTGAGGAGAGACTTCACTGTCACTCTGGAATATAAACAAATATTTGCTGAATAAAAGAAGGAAAGATTCACTCTTGGCCATCTCTAGGAAAGGACCAATCTTGATTGTATCATGTTAATGTCTTCTTACATAAATATTTTTAATTTGGATATAAATGCCTTTGCTCAGAGGTCCAGAGACCCTGTATTCCATGAATTATTCATGGGGAATTATCTATGAGCATACACTTTTTGTGTTATTAACTCTGAGTCTCACTTGCTTTTGCCTTCCGAGAACAATCCTGTTGAGAAACTCTAACAACTTCACATTGTCCAGCTTGACTGGCGTCCTAGTCCAGCCAGACCTAGAGGAGCTGGGACACCAGACATCTGAGTTCAGGAATGCTTCTTCACTTTCCATCCCCATCTTCCTTGGACTTTATTTTAAGGCCTCAGCTCAGGTAACGCAGTGCGGCAGAAGTTTGGAATGCGTAGAGAAGCATTTGGGATGAGATAGTTTCCTTCCTTCTCATCTTCTCATGACCACTCTCTCAGATTATGAATGCAAATCTATGGAGAACTTCTAAGAAAAGCAGACTGAAAGCTTGAAGATGTACATATCCCATAACAAGGGACCAGTTTAACAGAAAGCATTAAGGAGATTCTGCTGGACTCTTCAACTCAAGTTAAAGACTTTTGATTTTAGTCCTGTGATACCATATGTTGACTCCTCACCTCTGCGACAGGATTAAAATATTCACTCTTTTTACTTAGGTTTCTTCTTTCTTTTAGACCTTCTTGTTTCTTGTGTTATTCTTAATTTACTATTTATTTTGTGAATGAATAAATAAAATAAAAACAAAGAAATTGACAGGATGCTGGCTAGATGTCTGCACTGACGATGAATAAGATAAGGACTTGTTTGTGAAGTTCAGTATCTCATGGAAACATGTAAAAATAAATAATCATAATAGGAGAGTACTTCTCATTTGGGGCTGATTTATGCATTTTAACCACCAGGAGACATGTTGCATCTGGCCAAATTTTTGATGGCTGTGACTGCATGAAGAGGGATTTGTTACTTGCACGTAGTGGGCAGAGAATAGGATGCCAGTAAGCATCTTATAATTCACTGGACAGTTTCCAGCAACAAAGACTCAGCCAATTCACAATGTCAGTGTTACCTAGATTTAGAAATGGTTCATTAGAGCAGTAACAAGCATGCATAAGAAAGCAAGGGGTACTCATTGCACAGATGGAGGGCTTAATAACTTACTGGAGGATGGATGGGTTGGGCAAAATAAGCTTTCCTAAAGAGCTGACTATTAAAGGTAATCATGTGTTCTTTAAGTAGACATGGTGGGTATTATAGTACCAAGGTCCTTTAAAACTTGAGGCACAAACTGTTGATTTTCTGCCAGAGAAATACTTTCCCCATGAATACTGGGGACCACTAAGAAACAGTTCATAAGGCACAATCACAGTGAGGCTAGGGAGCTGTTCTCTTTGGAAGCCTATGACAGTACATGACCTGAATTCTGTTCAGAACTTGTATTTGGCGAGAATAATAACATCCCTACCAACTTCAAACATCTATTCCCTTCTGGGACAGAGAGGGAGGCTGGCCAGCTTTCCCAAGTTTTTCTCTTCTTTTACCTATGTAGTTATATTGTATATCTCAGTTATCTCGGCAGTCAGATAGGACCAGGTGCCTGCATGTGGACATGGCATGACAATGGATCTCCCATCCAGGACTCATTCATTAGAGTTTCCAGTGTGTGGACCTCACTCTCCTTTTCACCCAGTGTCAACAAATAAAAAACACTAAGGCCCTGGGGCGGGGGGGGGGGTGGTGCCACAAAGTGGAGGAAATACCACAAACCCACTGCACTTTAACATGAACAAAAATTTAAGCTTTGCGGGGATGTCAGAGTTCAGCCATTATCCTAGCACATGCCATCGTAAATAATCTAGATAATACATTAGTGACATGATCCTCAGTCTTTCAACAGTCACTTAACAGATGTGTTGTTCTCTATATTTTACACATAAGGGAAAAGGACTCCAGGAACTTAAACTAGTAAGCAGATTGAATCAAGAATCAAACGCATGGTAAAGCTACACACTTTCCTCCCTAGGCAGTATTGAGTGACTATGGGTGACTCCTGAGGCAGAGCCTCATTATGGAGATTCCCGTCCTTCTAAATCTCTTCCAGCTGGGGGAGGAGGAGGAAATGACTTTCCCCCATATTTTCATGCCTGATTTAGTACGCCAGCCCAGCCCTCTCATCACCTAAAACATTCAGCTCAGTGTACAGTAAGAGGCAACCCTGTTAATAAATAGAACTTGAGCTGCATAAGGGGCACCTTGCCTGACAGACACTCTGAGATGGAGAAAAATGACTTTCACAAATGTGGCTGCTTGTCATTTTCCTTACTTTTTTTCCTCCGTGAACTGGGCATGTATAGAAGCAGAGGACCATTCTGCCTCCTGCAGCCTCTGAAAGCTACATTATACCTGCTATTCAGAGTTTATTGGTCCCTAAGGCTACTGGGGATGGATTGCTAGTAGCCAGGCAGCGTCATTCAAGAGGATAGGTGTTTATGTGTGGCAGTCCTGGTAGTCTCCAGAAGCTCTTATGTGAAGGAGGGTGAGTGAGAGCTTGAAAGGGCAGCATACTCATCTTTGGTAGGGGGCATATTCAAAAAAATGAGAGGAAGACCAACCAGTATGGCTGTATATAAAGGCCATGAGGTGGTTGAGTATCTCTTGAGGAACTATTTATCCTCTCTTCATTGCCCTTAAATGTGGCAGAGCACCAAATTGTCTTTCCAAATAGGATACTGAAGCTATCCTTGACCCATCACTTCATCCATCTCCATCTCCTTCCACTGTCTCCAGCCACTGTGACTGTTGTAGTAGTGGGTATGTTAGGTTCTTCAGCAGCTCCATGGCCATGAGTCCTAGGATGGTAGTGATGCTACTAGGGGAAAGTCCTCTGTGACAGCTGAGATACCTCACTATTGAAGCTATGCATTTGTATGGTCTAAGTTAGTTTGAGTTAGAGATTCCTCATTTGTAGTCCAAAGCTATAAAAATAAGTTGTGGTCTTAGAAGCAATAAGAAGTTATTGAGGGGCTGGAGATTTAGTTTAGTGGGTCTGGCACCTGTCTTGCAAGTGCAAGGACTCAGGTTTGATCCCCTAGTAACCACATACAATACTGGGCATGGAGACTCACGCCCAGCAGCAATCAGTTCCACATACCACAGTGCTGGGCGTGGTGGCTCACGCCTGCAATCCTAGCACTTGGGAGGCAGAGGTAGGAAGATTGCTGTGATGTGAGTTTGAGGCTGAGCTCAGGGCCAGCCTAAACTGCAAAGTGAGACCCTGTCTCAAAAAAATAAATAAATAAATAAATAAATAAAAATAAAAATAAAAAAAGTTATTGAGAGGTTTATGTAAGAGAAAGGTATGTTCAGGTTTGAAATAGAACTGCAGAAATAGAACTACTGGCATGTAAGAGAATATAGTATAGAAGTTCAGAAATTATGTGAATACATGAGTTAGGAGTTAGTTATGACAATCTAGGTAACTAAAAGCATGATTCTTAGTTATAAGACCATAATCAATAAAATTATATTAAATAGAGATATTAAAGGTGTAATGAGGAAGTGTTAATGAATTAGGAGTGGAAAATGAAAAAGCAGATGTCAGTAAGAGTCAGTTCTAAATTTCAGCTTGGGAAAGTAACTTAATTGAAGAGTTTTTGAAAAAAATAAAGAAATACACAAGAAAAATAAATTTGGTGGTGCTTAGGGGATCATAAGTTTATCTTAAAAATGTATTTTATTTGTGATGCCTTTTTCACACTCATTTGTACATTTCAATTATGTAGCCAAGGAACTGAATCTAGATTTCAGAAAAGTGCTCAACACAGAAGCTGTATATTTGAAAGTATGTGTGCTCTGGTAGTAATTTAATTCTGGAGAATGGATGAAATCACAGAGTAAATGTTTAAAGGGAAGATGAAAAGAGGACTTGGGCTGTGCATTGAGTTACTCCATTATTTACAGATTAGAAAGAAAAGAATGAATTGAAATAATAATAGAGAAAGGACAAACAGGAAGGAAGGAGGAAAGGAAGGAGGTTTTTGTGTCAGCTGAGGCAGAAGGAAAGTGTTTGAGGATGTGACAGCTGGCAGTGCTGATTGCTGTTGACAGCTCCATTTAACTGAGAACTGAAAATGGTTTTGGGTTGAGCAATATGGACAGCGTTGGTGACCTTAGTCACTGTTTTAATAGTGTGATCCGAGCAAAAGCCAGATGGCTTTAGTTAAGAAATGACTTAGGAGTGAGGAAATGAATATGAGTTATCATAAATAGTCCTGCCACATCAGTAAGCTTAAACCACCAGCAACTAGAAATATACATGACAGGTAGAAGTTTGGGGTTAGATTTGCTATGTTTCTCAGAATGAAGAACGCAGTTATATTTGGGCTTTTATTCAAGGTTTAGCTCTATTTACCCAGCATACATTGAGCAATATAGCTTGTATTAGGCCTAGAGTTTCTGAGTTGAACAGGAGTTTGTTCTTGGCCTCGAGGAACTAATCATCTAGATGGAAATGAAGAACGGCAGAGGTAGTATTCTAATCAGTGTGAAAATGCAGAGATGGACTATGGAAGAGGACTTCCTGAGGAGAATAGAGAAGGTCTGCTTGGAGAAGGATAATTGAATGAAATTTTGAACACTATATAAGATTTAAAGTATTCTCTTTGGAATCTATTCCTTGCAAAAATGGATGTTGATACATTTAGTCTACATGCAGCTAGGGGACTACATCTGCAGAAAAGCAGGAGCCAGCCTCAACAGATTCCTGATGTAGCCTAGGTGCTACTACTTGGTCCTGTATCCATTGAGCAGGTAAAGCAGAGCATGTAGATGTGCAGAAAAGAATCTCTCCTGGACTTTCTCTCTCCATGGGGTGTCGAAAATGAAACATACCAGCTCCACAGGGAAGCCTCTGACAGATGGGAGCCTATTTAACAAACCATGCAAAATGAGTGCGTTGGCTCTGTGAAGGGCAGCACAACCACAGAAATCTATTCTTGAGGATGTGGGTGTTGGTGAGCCCCAATGACCCACATTCAGAAATATTTGCTTATTAATTAGGGCAGGTGGTACCATCCCAGAAGGCTTTGCTTAGCAACTGTAACCAAGAGTATCTGCAACTTCAGTCCCGGAAAGGGACTTCAAGTGTGAGCAGTTAGAGTGGTGTGTACAGCAGCAAGAGAAAACTATGAAGCTGAGCCAGATTTATTCATCTCTGTTCTCCAGTTTTCCTCAGAGAAATGAGAAGTGTTTGACAACCTGTTGTATCCCTAACCTGGAATCACTCTCTTCTCACTAACTTGAAATCTCTGTGTGCCTTTTTTCATTTGGCATATGACTACTAACATTGAAAATATCAGTTTCCAATAAGGATATTAAAACATAATTTAGCTTTGCAGGATAGGTAGAACATAGAAAAAGAACAATGGTGTCTCTTATTGATTCATTTTTGTTTCATTCATTCACAGGTGAAATTATTATTTAGCATATTTTATATACTGGGGACAAAAATTTAACAAAACAGTACTCATTTTAAAAATTTTAAATCTGTGGGGAATTTTGTTTTATTGAAAAAGCACTAAATCAATGCTGTGACTTCTACTACTAACTATTATAATCATGTCATGAAGGTTTCAAATGCCACACTGAGGAGTTATCTACTGGGTAGCCATAGAATAGTTTTTTTTTGGTTTGGGGTGTTTTTTTTATGTGTGGTACCAGGTAGTGAACTTGCATCTTGCATTTGCCAGGCAGGTGTTGGAACCACTGTGCTAAATTCCCAATCCCATACCATAGAATAATTTTAACTGGAAAGGAGGCATACTCAACCTAATTGTACTTTGAGAGGTATTCCTTAATTATTTATATCCAAAACACACTCATAAAGCCCCTGTTATGTGCCAAACACTACTGAGAATGCAGTAATTTTCAGAACAAGCATACTCTTGTACCATGTAGAACTTAAGAGTAAACAGACAGGAGACTGATAGTTTGACTGATCTGTGGAATGTATGTGTCGGACATGGAAAGAAGCTAGAGACAGGGTAGGATTTAGCATATTCTGACAGTAATCCAGAGAAAAGATGATTATGGCTTGATTCAAGCAGAAAGCAGAGTTGAGAACATTGGAATGATTCTGGAGATGGTACTAAGGTTCAGGCCATAAGACACTCTGGTTGAATACATGAAGAATATATGAGTGAGCTGGGATATCCTGGTGACCATAAACTTCATTTGGTCAGATAATATGGGCAGGTTCAGTCTTCTCCGTGAACAAAAGTGAACCCACAACTGTTATAAAATGACTGGTCCATTTTGGAATTGAACTCTACAGTGGTGGAAGATGACCCAGAAACTCAAGGTGCCATTGCTCTTTGAAGAGAGTTGTCAGTATCTCACACTCCCAGCTGAAGATCACTTGGCATAGATAGTTTGTTAGAATCTGGCATGAAAAAGGTTTAGTACAGATTAAGATTTTAAAAATTAAGATTTCATATCTGAGCCTTTTGGGGCTCTTACAGTGGCAGATTCTTTGCATTTTTAACTCAAGTTTTTTTCCCCCGAGGATATGACTATATATTTATTAAAATTACATGAAATTTTAATTACAGATATTTTAAAACCATAAAGTGTGTAGAAAAGAATATAACTGATACATTTGCACCCATCCTTCACTAATATTAAAGTTACCTTTGTGTTCTATTTGCTTAAGGTCTGTTCTAAAATATTTCAGCTCAATGAACACATCAAGCTTAACATTGTAGAAGGTAACCATCAGTGAACATCATCCCATAGATGAGTTCTTCTACAAACAACACATAATTTTGAGAAGAAAAACTACTTAAATTGTATAATACTTAATCATTTTTCATTGTGTCTCCTTTATTTGACATGCTGCTCTTGAGACTTTCATGAAAATAAAAGGGATTCAGCTCATTCATTCCTCTCCTTGTATAAAATTCTCTGCCAGTGACCGAGAGAGAACTGCTGAGTTGCATCCTCATTTGCACTTGGTGATATCCATGTGTTATGGTTTATATGTAAATATCCCAAAGAGCTTCATGAGCTCCTAGGCAGGCTTTTAGAAGGTAATTGGATTATAAAGGCATTAGAGCTGCTTAGCTTATAGGAGGTGGGGCCGGTCAGAAGAGTAGGTCACTGGTGTGACTGGGTGACCTGGAGGCCTTTAGCTCCTGCTCATTTCTTCCCTTGACTCTGACTCCTGTCCACCGCAGTGAACTGCTCACTTCCAACGTGCTCCTCAAACCCCGTCAGCACAGGACAGGAATGTGAGCAAAAATAAGCCTCTCTTCCATTGAGCTGTGAGTGTTGGGTATTTTTTTTTTTTTTTTTTTTTTTTTGAGACAAAGTCTTGCTTTGTGGTTCAGGCTGGCCCTGAGCTCATCCTCAAACTCACATCTCGGCACTCACATCCTGCCTCTGCCTCCTGAGTGCTGGGATTACAGGCGTGAGCCACCACACCCGGCATTGTAGTATGTGGTACTGGTTGCTGCTGGGTGTGAGTCTCCATGCCCAGTATTGTATGTGGTTACCAGGGATCGAACCCAGGTCCTTGCGCTTGCAAGACAGGTGCCAGAACCACTGAGCTAACTCCCCAGCCCGAGTGTTGGGTATTTTTTCCCAGCCAGGAGGAGAGTGACTAAGATGCAATCTAGTAGTTACCTTTTGACACTGATGGTGTAAAATGGAACCTTACTGTTTTTATTTACTTTTTAAAAATTATCATTGTGAATGAATATCCCCTCTCTATTTCTTTATCTATTTGAATCTGATCTGTGATGAGGCACTTATCATGATACCTTGTCTGTTTTCTCTTTTTTGTTTCTATTTTTGTGTTATTCTCTTTTTTATTGGTTTGTACAAGTTTATCCTATATCCTAATTGTCAGTGCTTTTCTCCAGAGTTACAGTATCTTCTCCTGGTTTGTTCCATGTCTTTTCATTTTTACAATAACTATTTTATTCATGGCAAGAGGTTTTTGTTTGTTTTATATTTAATATGCATTGAAATGTGTGCACAGGTTTTCCCTCAGGATTTATGTGCCTTTTGTACTTTTGAGGAAATTGTTGCCTAACCAGCACAATACAGTTTGTTTTTCTTTCATAGGAGGTTGCTTTTCACTTCAGTTATTTCATCTACCTGAAATTTATTTTTGCATGAAGGAAAAGGGTTTAATTCTGTCTCTTTCCATATGGAAAATCAAGCGACAGTCTCTGCACCATCATTAAACTCTTTTAAAAGATACTTCTGTCATGTACAAGATTTTAGGTACACAGAAGTCTGTCCTTTATTCTAAATTCTGTTCCTGTGATTTATTTTCTGTTCCTGCACATGCTGTATACAGATCGAAGTATTAACAGGTAAGTGGCACTTGTTATTAAGAACAAATAAACACACACATATGTGTTAAATAATATATGTGTGTGTGTGTGTGTGTAACATATTATATATGTTAAATTATTTCAAGTATCAACCTGGACTATGCTGTACCTCCTCGTATTTCCTTCTCAGTATAGTTGCCTCCTGTGCCTGTTTATCAACACTCTTAGACAACCCCTTAGTCACTGTTTGATTTTTGATTTCCAAAAGAATTTTAGAATGTACTTGCCTGTATTCAGAAAAATCCATGTTAGTTCTTACTACAATTGCACTGAATTTCCAGGTTAATTTTGAGAAATATTTGGGTGTTTTTACTATTCATGTTTTTCATTTATTGGATATATTCTGTTTCTCAATAAAAACTTGCATTCAGATTGTGGAAGTTTTGTACATTTAAGAATGTCTCTGGGAGACATGTTTACTTCAAGATTATTCACAATTTTCCCCTGAAAACAGCCATGTTTTCTTTTTGCTTCTTTTCTTTTAATTTTTATTGAAGTAAAATGTAGATACAGAAAAGTGACCAAATCAGAGTTTATAAGATGTAACCAAGTAAACATCTTGTTTACAAGATGTAAATAATGATGACAGAGACGCTCTCATTAAAAAGACAAGAGATAGGAAAAGTAGAATTTGAAAGAAAATACCATATATGTCCTGGAAAAAGAGATTATTATGCTAGTTCCTGAAGTCCTGTAAAGTCCTTTTTAAGTTGGTATCCTTTGGGGGAGGGTATCTTCCAGTATTTTGGTTTTTAAATACCATTAAATAATTTGCCTTTCATAGAGAGTTATACTGTGGAATCAAACACTCTGCATTACTTGGGTCCACTTTTTTCTACAAATATAAGTTTTCTAAGTTCATCTCTGTTGTTGCATAGAGCTGTAGTCTGTTTGTTTTGATTGATAAATACTACCTGCTAAAATATAAATATCTGTGCCTACCCAAAGGCATATTTTAAATTCTGATCACCAATATGAGGACATAAGAGCCACACACTTTGGGTGGTATTTGGATCTTGAGGATGGAGCCCTCACAGATGAGATGAATGCTCTTTTCAAAGAGGCCAGGGCCAGGGATATAGCTCACTGGTTCTGGCGCCTGTCTTGCAAGTGCAATGGCCCCGGTTCGATTCCCAAGTATCCACGTACAGTATTGGGCGTGGAGACTTATGCCCAGCAGCAATCAGTACCACATATCACAGTGCTGGGCATGGTGGCCCACGCCTGTCATCCCAGCACTTAGGAGGCAGAGGCAGGAGGATTGCTGTGATGTGAGTTTGAGGCTGAGCACAGGGCCAGCCTGAAGTACAAAGCGAGACCCTGTCTAAAAAAAAAAAAAAAAAAAAAAAAAAAAAAAAAAAAGAGGCTAGGGGGCCTTATTTGCCTCTTTTGTTATGAAAAGATGCCAGAAAAAGATGCAATCTATTAGCTGAGTACTAAGGCCTCACCAGACACCACATCTGCTGTTGCCATGACATCAGACTTCTGGAATATGAAGATGAGCTTCTTGTTGCTTATGAGACACTTAGTTTATGATAGTTTGGCACAACAGCCTAAACTGATTAAGATAATGCTATACTGTCTTTTTATGTATTTATTCACCCACTGAACTTATTTATCCACTTGAATAGTTTATCTGTTGAGTTATTTATCCATTTGGATAATTTCTGAAAAGGAACCACGATGAGCAATACTTTTAGGAACCTTATTTACGTGCTTTTTGATGAAAACTTATATGATATGATTTGCATATAAATGTAGATGTGGAATTAATGAATCACAGGTCATACATATATTTAACTTATAGTAAATCTTGCCAAAAAGTTTTTTAGCACTATATGGAGAATTCTGATGTTCCTCATTACCAGCTCCTGGTGTTGCTTTTCATTTTCACTGATTTATCTAATAGGAGAAAAGAGCAATTTCATTCTGGCTTAATTTGCATTTTTCAAATGACTAATGAAACAGAACATCTCATCTTTATATTTTGTTATCCATTTGGGTGTGCTGTTTTATGAAGTCTTCAAAATTTTGTTCATTGTTCTATTGAGTTAGTTGTGCTTTTCTGATTGATTTAGAGAAGTGTATGTGTTTGGACACACAACCGAGACACATGTTCTCGTTCTCTTAAAAGAACGTTTTGAGTAGAATGTATCCACAATCTAATGTAAATTGCTCTCCCTTTTAAACAATCCCTTGGTCATTGTTTGAGTTTCATTTCTGAAGGAATTTTAGAATCTACTTGTCTATATTCAGAAAAATCCTTGTTAATTTTTACTACAATTGAGTTTCCTATTTTATGGCTAGTGCTATATGTCTCATATTTTTTAAAAAAAATTGTCTACTCTGTATTTGTAAATTTATTCTCCTGTGTGTTCTGAAATCTTTATTGTCTTGCCTCTTATATTTAGGCCTATGATCTGTGTTTAGTTATTTCTGCACACACTATGATCGAGGGTCAAGTATGTTTTGCTTGTTGAGGGTTTGTATGTTTTGTCATTGACAACTATTGGTGCAGTGCCTTAGGGAAAAGACTGTTCTTGCCTGTATTGTACTGCTGTGGCACTTTGGTCAAACAAACCAACAACCCACCCCCCTTGACCATACATGTTATACTTCTCTGAATTTCGTTCTGTTTCATGAGTATGTTCAGGGACCATTATCACAGTATCATACTCTCATAATGAATATGAATGTATGGCAGGTCTTGGTATCTTATTTGGTGTATCCCTTCTTTTTGTTTTCTTCTTCAAATTTCTTTACTTCGTTTTGATCATTTAGACTTTCATCTAAACACATACAATCAACTTGTAAACTTCCACCAAAATCACAGTGTGTAATCTGTACTCTTGCACTGAAACAATGCGTCAATTTGAGAGAGAATGCGACCCAACCATGTGAAATCTTTCCTTCTATAAACAGAATATCTTCCCAATTAATTAGATCCTCTTCACCTCCTTCAATAATATTTAAAATTGATAAGTTTAGAAGCAATTGTATAATTTTCTTGTTATTCATATACTTGAGATTTTATAATACAAATATGAGTGCTATTTAGAAATCATATCTATTTGTGGATTTTGTATTGCTTGATCTGTCTTTTAAATAAAATAGCGATGTTCTCAAAGCTGACCATCTCTGTCTTAACTTGACATGTTTAGTCTGTTTACACTACTGATATGTGTTAATTTATTTTCTCTCACCTTCTTTTGAATTTTCGAGTTGTCATACTTTATCTTCACTTTTATCCCCATATTTTCTGCCTTTCAGAGGATTAATCAATTTTATTTATTCTCACTTTCAATATTACTGCTTTGAAAAACACACATCATGATTCTATTCTTTTATAGATATTCCTTAATATTTCAATGTAATATCTCCTTTGTGGAAGGTAAACTGAGAGTTTAGTAGCAAAAATGAAGTAATATTCTCTGAGTGCCGAGGCAGTGATAGGTGCTCAGAAAAGAGTAATTATCATTAAGAGTACTTCTTGGGCTTTCAGAAATATACCCACATACAAAAGCCATCATCTTTCCTCAGTCCTTTCTTTGTGTACAACTCTGTCTTACTAGGACTAAGCATCAGCATCTACCCTATTCTGTTTTCTTTACTGAGTTTATTGGTAAATTTTAGATACACATTATGATCACATTCATTATTGAGAATTTGTACCTATGAATCCCATATCTTGATTCTTGTTTTTTCCCCATTTCCCTGACCACTCTTCAACTCCACCCCTGTATGTACATAAGTTTTGTTTCTGTTTTTTACTTTTTAATGTCAATTTTTTCTTTACCTTCCTTGCCTTATACAGTTCTCCATTCCATTTGAACATTTTCTTCCTATTTCATAATACTTATATATTGTGGACCTCATTTATACTTTCAGTTTCTCACACTTGAGAAATGGTACAGTATTTACACATCTGTGCCCTATTTATTTCACTTATGATTATGGCCTCACAGTGTATCCATTTTGCTATCAATGTCTCTAATTTATCATTCTTTATGCAGCCTCCAGCTGATGCAAGATAGGTTAGGTAGAACTTGTGGAGGCATTGGTGTAGGGAAAGACTTTATGAACAAAACCTCAGTAGCATGGTAACCTGCAGTAAGAATCAACAACTGGGAACTCATTTTATTAAAAAGGCTTGCATAGAAAGAGAAAAAGCAAAGAGACACATGTTTAACATCACTGGTTGTTTGAGAGATGCAAATGAAAGCATCCACCCTACTCTATAGGACCTTATCTCATTGGAAGACCAAAAAACCTGAACCAAAACAAACTAGAATAAAGCTGAGTCATAGGGAGCACCTGGCCAGCTCTCCACAGACTGACTTCCAGACGCAGTGACAGCTTAGCTCACAGCTTGCCAAACATGCTTTTGCCATTGCTCCTAAATGGGATTTGCTAAAAGTTGACTGCGGTGATGCTTTGAAGAAGCACAAGGGGTTTGGATCTATTCTTTTTAAAAATTAGAGTTGCTTCAGGTATTAAGATAATTGTATTTTTCAGTTCCCTTTGGAAAATGTTCCCACCTCTCTGTCCTCTTCTCTCAATCACAATTCATAGGTTTTCTGTCTCTCAGGCTGAGTTATGGATCTCATTTATAATATTTTTGATATATAAAAACTAAGACTCAATCATCACTATCTCACACTCTACTCATTCAAATATAAGGCTTCATATAATCTGGGGACTAAAGTATATCCCTTTGTCAATAGTTTTACATTCTGTATGTCTTTTAAATAATTCAGTTTTGACTCTCAAGGGGCCTTGATCCATTTCCAACTTAATTTTTAATTTGAGGATTATTTGGCCATAACCCCTATAAGCAATGGACAGTACTATCTTATGAATATAGTGTCAGAGTCATTATTTGACTGTTTTAACTGTTCTAAAATAAGTATTTTTCTCCTTTGTAGGCAGACAGAATAATTTAGGAACAAACTCTGCAGAAGAGACCATAGGATATTTTGCATCTAATCTAAAAAAATGTGTGTGAAAATGATCTGTTCTTTAATTGGAAGCAAGATCTTAGACCAATACTATTCTAACCGTGATGTTGATATCTGAAAAATATGGTGATACGGGTGGCTATAACTTATTTGTGAATGACAGTAATCTTGGGCCATAATTCAACTCTTGCAATAATATATGTTTTCAGTTAACATTACAGTTCATAAGTCAAATTGAAGGTTCACCATGGTGGGCACAAGTGGCAATGGACAGAAAGAAAAATCAATATAGACCTCAAAAACACTTATAAATATTGAGATCCACTAAAACTTTGCCTTCCAGTGGGAAAACAAACATTTCATCCTTGTGAAGATTGACAGTGAAATGTTTTAAAACACAAAGACAGTGGAGGGATCTTTGCCAAAATTGACACCTCCCTAACTAAAAACCTACTTACTGTATCTGCTTTCCTCAATTTTTATTTATATTTTATTAGTACATGTTCTCAGTATAGAATAACTACATTCCTTGATGGGAGTTGGTACATGTACATATTATATCATAATTTTTTTTTGCATCTCCTTCCTTTCCTACCTCCTTCACCATCCCTCAGTGTCTTTCTCTATTATAAAAAGACCTATCTCTCTATTTCCTATTATCTATCTTTTATTTTCCTCCTTATTTATGTGTTGGCTTTCTCATATAAGAGAAGTTATGCAATATTTAGGCATATGTGTCTGATTCATTTAATTTAACAATATGATCTCAAAGTTCATCCATTTTCCTTCTAATGATTCGAGTTTGTCCTTGTTTATCACTAAGTAGTAATCCACTGTGTATAAATCCAACATTTTCTATTCATTTGTCTGCTGATGGACAGCAGGTCCAGCTGGTTCCAAACTATAGCTGTTATAAGTTGTGCCACTATAAACATGAGTATGCATTGCCACTGTAATATTATGCAACTCTTTCAGGAGTAAGCATGCAGTGTAAATAGCAATAGTGAATAGTTTCAATCATTAAAGGAATCTCCACACTGTTTCCGATAGGGGCTATACTAATTTATGTTCCCACTAGCAAATAGAAGGATAGCTGTTTCTCTGTACCTCTTCCAAAATGTATTACATTATTATTTGATAGTTTGATGACAGCTATACCTGAAAAAATGTTCAATAGCCTGACCATTAGAGAAATGCAATTTAAATACAACACTGAGATTTCATCCAACTCTATGTCAATTTATCGAATTGAACTAATTTTGGTATACAGTAACCAAACTCAGTTGGCCATGTTTTTATTTGTTTGCTTTTAAAAAGTGAGTTCCATTCCCTCATTGATATTTAACATTAGTTTAGAAATAGAGAAAAAGATCTAGGTCCTGGAGGAATCCAAATACATTATATTACTTTCTTCCTTCCAAATTTTTTGTGTTTTCCAGTTGTTATAAAGTCATTATTCTGCCGAATTAAATTGCTATTTTAATAATTGTTCCAGTCCATGTCCCTATGGGCATCTACCTACTGCGTATCCAGTCCCTTAACATGAGTTGTAAGACTGTATTTTCTATTGTTTTCTTTCTCATATTTGATAAAGTTATTTTTCTGTTTTGTCTAAAGTGGGTTAGATTCTAAGGAATTTTTTAATACATTAAGTCAAACTTTTCACTTTAATGTGTTTATTCCCCCTTTGGAGTATAAATGTTCTTCCATACTTTATAGCATGAAAATAGACATGTATGTGGTCTATGGATAATAATGTGTCCCATGCATGGTAGCCTGGTTTTGTCTCCCAGGTGCAGAATATCATGGACTTTCTTAGTATCTCTGTCATGAAATCCAATTAGAGGAATTTGATCTGAGTGTCTGTCAAACTCTAATCTACTTCATTAAGACAATTAAATTTCTCATCTATGTGGAAACACTGTTAGTACAGAGGTTAAACACACAGATTTTGAGGTTTCAGTGAAGGGAGATTGGATCCCTGTTCTAACATATATTTGCTGTGCAACTTTTCATTCTCCCAATCCCAGTTCCCCATCTGTAACGTGTGACTCAACAGTAACAATGACAGTTGGCCTTTGGATCTTGAGTCTGTAATGACCCTTAGGCAATCTCGGTCTTGGTGTGCTGGAAAGAGCAACTGACTACAGCAACCACGTCACCTTGGCCAAAATAGTAAAATCAGCCTCAATAAGAGGATCAAACATGGACCAAAAAATGACAAGCTATGGTAACTATTTAACTACCAACTTTGACCTCATGAACTAGACTTGTGAGTGTATATCAAGGAGAAATATGATTACAGTAAATAAGCCCTTCTAGATAGCAATTTTACCCTCCATGGAGAAAATTTAGAAGGAGCAGGTGGGGGGGATAAAAATAGAAGGAATTGGAAAGATTAGAGATAAAGCTAGAAGACAGATTCATTGTTGGTGGGAATGTAGACTGCTATAGCTGCTGTGGAGATCAGTGTAGATATTTCTCAAAAAACTAGGATTACAGGTCATATTTGACCCTGCTATTTAGTTGCTGGATATATTCACAAAAGAATTAAAAGCATCATACCACAGTGACATATGAGCACCCATGTTTATAGCAGCAGTTTGTGATAGCTAAATCTTGGAAACAGTCCAGATGCCCATTAACTAATGACTAGATAAAAAAGATGTGTTTTTAAAAAATATATATATA
Organism: Petromus typicus; assembly: GCA_004026965.1. Classification (NCBI taxonomy): domain Eukaryota; kingdom Metazoa; phylum Chordata; class Mammalia; order Rodentia; family Petromuridae; genus Petromus; species Petromus typicus. Next base: position 19,574 of record PVIR01005884.1, read on the forward strand.
TATAAAATGGAGGACTACTCAGGCACAAAGATGATAGGCTAGAGACATTTCTAGCTAAGTGAATGTATCTTGACATTATACTCCAGTGAAATAAATAAGACACACATGAAAATACAAAATTCTCTCTCTGATGTGAGAAATTGAAAGTATAAATGAGGACAAAATATATAATTGATATTGTGAGATAGAAAAAATGTTCAAAGGGGAAGGGGATCTCAGGGGACAAGGAGACAAAAGAAAGGAAAGAAAAAAAGAGAAAAGAAGGAAAAATAGAAACAAAGCTTTTATGAGTAGGAAGAGTTGGATAGGTGTGGGAGGAATGGAAAGAGAAGGAGGAAAACAGCAATTAAGCTATATCATGTACAGATACAAATCCTTATGATTCATGTGATCATAATGTATACCTAGAATGTGTCAATTAAACTTAATGAATAAAAATAAAATATAAAGTAATAATGATAATAATGATACATGCTATAAAGAAATGCTATTAATTTTAAATGAGATAATGCATATAAAGTTCTTAGAATAGAGCTGGTACATTGTAAGCTCCTAAAGCCATCTTAAATATTAAATAATAATATTAATAACGTTGGAGTGGAGAAAATATTGTTCCCTACATAGGCAGCCTGCTGATGGAACCCAGGAAAATGATAGCCAGAAAGTTAATTTGGTTTGTGAATTGTTCAGCTCAAAACAGGAGATGTAGTTATGCAAATCCCAGAAATAATAGCTAAAATTTGTTTTAGCTTGCCAGATAATCTTCACAGCCCTATTGGCTTTGTATTTTGTCATGAAAAAGAGTCACTCAACAGCTCTTCATCAGTGAAGCAATAGAAGCCTTACCCTAGGGTCCAGGAATCTTCTATCTAGGGGCCATTGGTATTTACTTTGCATGTACATTAAAGACGGTTGTGCTAGACTTGGATTCAGGATGACTGTGGTACATGACAGACTTTATTTTATTTTGTACTTTGAACCTTTCTATTTACTCTCTCCATAAAGCCTCTCTCATTACCACTGGTAGTCACTGACCCTCTATCTCTATATACTTAACTTTTTGGTGTTATGGGACAATTAACGTAGAACCTTCAGATTAGCTACATCCCCAACCCTTTTTCACTTTGAGATAGCATCTCTATAGGTCATTGTGGCCCAGGGAAGACTCAAACCTGACATCCTCCCATATCAGCCTCTAAAGTTTTGGAATTACGAGTGTACACTACCACGTCTAGGTTATATTTAACTTTTTATAGATTTTCCACATACAAAATCTGTCAGTATTTGTTTTTCCACATCTGGCTTACTTCACAAAGCATAATGTCCTCTATGTTTATCTAGTTGTCACCATATCCTGGCTGTTCTCAATAATGCTGCATCAAGTATGGAAGTTGAAATATCTGTGAGGTTCTGATTTCATTCTTTGAGGTATATGCTCAATTATATCAGTAATTTGACAATTTACATTTTCTTGATTGTTAATGAGGTTGAGCCACTTAGTTTCTTTTTCAGACAATTCTCTATAAATATGCTATATTTTTTTGGTAATTTCTCCTCTTCGATAGTGACTTCAAAGAATTCTTTATATAATAAAAATAATTCTTTATGTTTTAATTATAATGAAATTGTGCCTCCTCAAACTGTGGAGTCGTCTTTCTGGGTGGCTGCTTTTCCAGATATAAAAGGCTAATTAATGGAACAAAAATATGCATGTTAGACTTCTGGAAAATAATATGAGGAAATAGGAGATATTGACCAATTGTTAAGACTAGAGAGTAAAGGGCAGGACTTACAGTACACAGAGGTTCATCAGTGGCCTCCCTTGAAAGGATTTTCATGCTTTCTGTAGTGTGTTGCTTATGAGCTCAGACAGCACTCTTGCTATAGGGAAAATATAACAACATGAAAAAATTAAAGAATAAATTACTTGGTTGTTTTTCAGCAAATACTCAGTGAATACTCATTATATTCCAGGCTGTCAGACAAATAACCACCATTATGTACATAAATATGCTACCAAATTTGACCTTTAGGCATCCTCTGTACTGTCAAAAGGCCCATTTTTAATGAAGCCATTGCTAGGCAATGTGATAAGATCTTGAATTGAGTAAAGTACAGGGTAATATTGGAGTCATTAGTTTTTTTTGTTTGTGAAATAGTTACTGAGCCTCTGTAATGGGGACTAGGGATATGTCACTGAACAAGAGAAGCAATACCACCTAGAATATATATTTCAAAGAGTTAAGTCATAAATAATAACCAAATATGTAAAATCATCACTGAGAATTTGTAATCAGGAAATGAATGAACTCAAAATAATTTGAACAATGATTACTGCTGACTGAACATAGTTTAGAACATATACTGTAAGGTGAGGTGTGTAGGAGTAGCTCTAGCCCATTTGGCAAGGCCAGGGGACTCTCTGAGGCTCCTCATTTGAGCTGAGATGTCTGATGAGAAGGACCTAGGAATATGAAATCCAGAAAAGCATCCTACGCAGAAAAATGATCAAGCTCCAGGATCCAAGGAATTCATTGGTTGGCGTTCATGGATAAGCAGACACCCCTGGGCAGGGAAGGACGGGATCTGCTCACAAGCAGTGAGTTCAGGGTTGAGAGAGCTTTCCAAAGCATGTCACAATGGCAAGATAGGAAAGAAAGGAGACTAAGCTAAGGAGCATGGCAGCTGGAAGGAACAACACAAAGACCAGCAGAGGATGCTTTGTAAATCCATCAGTCTAGAAACTACAGGATCAGAAGTTGGCAGCAGTGTGTAACACCCAAGCTCAGCACGGATCCTGCACACTTGTGTCTGGAAGCTTCAGAAGCCCTGACTTGGTCAAGGAATACATGGAACAGCACAGGGAGGATGTGACTATGACGGGATGTCAGCTGTGATTGTCAAGTGAGTTAGGCAGTGAGGAATGGATCACCTGAGAAGACAATTCCAGCCCCATTTCCTATCCCAGAAGCTCCCACCTTGCCTTTGGTAGTTATGTCCAAGTTCTTTAAACTTTCTTGCACTGATATTTCATACAGATTTGAAGATAGTCCAATTGTGGAGGACAAAAGTGTAATAAAACGGACCTGATTGTGTTCTCTCAGGGAGCTAAGAGGGGAACTAGATATGAGCTTTTAAATTATCTGTGGGCTAATGACCCAGACCTAAGCAAAACTACCATCCATCCCTGCCTGCCTGAATTACCAGTGTGCCAATTTTGGTGGATTTCAAACTTCACCCACTCTGGAGGGTGGTTTTGAACATATGGAAGTTTTAGCGGTCTATGTGAGACTCTGAGCCCTCTCTCTGTTTGTGAAAGAGTATTGCTATTTCCTTGACCAGTTGAGTGCTGCTACTGGTAGGGTATATAAAATAGTTTACCCATTCCTGGCAGTAATCTTGACAAGCTGTCTTCTCAACTCAGTACAGCTCTTTGTTCTTACATGACTTCAGTCAAAGGAATAGTGTCCAGTGATGAAAATACTCACCAGGAAACTGGAAGATCCCATAGCTTTTAACCAGTAACACCCCATCATTAATGATTTTCTCTGTCTTGGCTTCTTTGTTTATCTAATTTCTTAAAGCCGAGCATGATTTTAAAACAAAGATGTTTTTGTTGGTACTTTCAGTCCTAATGATGAATTGTCACTTCTTAGCTCTCATCCTAGTGATGGTCAAACCTTGTGAGGAGGGTGTGCTGAGCCGCTTTTTTCCCTTGGCCATTATGTTCTAATCACAAAGCTCACAGAGACTGCAGGTTGGGAGAGGACCACATTTCTTCAGAAGAAATCCTGCAGAAGTTGTAAGATCAAGACGAAGCTTGACGATGTCAAGCAGATGGAAGTAATTCATTTCAGTAGTAGAACAGGAAAGAGACCACAGATATATTTTTGTCCTTTAGATGTGCATAGACTTACAGCTGTATTTTAATCAGAGTTTGATCTCTCTCAGAACTTGGTAGGATCTTCAGTCTGGTGTCCTGGAGCAAATCTGCAACTTGATCCTATTTCCTACAATATGAAGTCATCAAAATGACCAGTCAGACACTTAGTTTTAGAGATCCTGTGCTTTCCAATATGTTTTCTAGAACATAATTTCCACTGATACCTGGGAATAGCACAGCAGGCGGATATGTAAGAGGCTAGAGATTTAATAGTTCATTCTCATCATTGCTCCCTCTTTATCTTGCACAACATAAACATCCTATCAAAGATGCAGCATGCTTTCAATTTGATTCAATAAACATTTAGGAAAAAATACATCACACCTTTTGTGCAATAGGAGCCCTTGCAACATATTGTATGGCCTCTGTAACTCATAGGAAACATTTGCATGAAAACAGTTGCAATATATCCCAAGCACTAAAAAATAATAACTAAATTATAAAATACATAGACAAAATATCCAAAGTGATCTGTGTTGCAAATGAAAGGGAGGAAGGGAAATGCACAGTCTCTGTCAGCATTTTCAGAAATCTTAGATCAAGCTATCAGCAACTTTGAGACTCTTCCATTAGCTTGCCGATGGTCATCTACTTGTGTCCCCACACAGTCTTCACTCTGTGTGTTCTCACTTCAGGGGAGCTGCTTTCTCTTTTAATAAGGCAGCAGTCACTTGAATTAAATCCTCACTCTTGTGAATTATTCAATCTTTTACTTCTCAAAGGGCCCCACCTTTGAAAACAGTCATGCTGGGGTGTAAAGCTTTAAAGGAAAATAAAAGCAAAAGAAGAGTTAGCATCAGAAGATGAGAGAACTGCATTTGGAAATAGATGAAGATGAATCCTGTTAGGCATCTTTCATGTTTGGAAAGCACATGAACCTAAAATTATCTCTTTCTGAAAGTGAATCCTCCTCATGTGCCCCATCAGACTGGAGGAACTGGTCACTTCCATGGGCAGCACCCACCTGAAGCTGGGGTGGGTACCAGAGAAGGTTCAACTAATACCAGATGGAGTTTCTGCATCAATCTTAATCCTTTCACTTATTATTTGTATGTCTCTGGCAAGTACTCAGACTTCCTAACCTTCTACTGATGCCAGTTAGGGATGCTCTTAATTGGTACAATTACATCAGAGTTAAAACTAGTAATTTGTGCTAAAGCACTCACTCCTAGTAGATCCTCAGTAAATGATAAATTCTAGCCTTAGGAGGGATGGCCATAATGACTTGGGCCTTGGCTCAAATTCAGCTTTCTTTGGGTGAGTAAAGTCCACTGGAATTTGAAAAGAGAGATTTTTTTTTCTGCTTCGATACTAATTGTTCACAAGCTACTGTAATTGAAAATAGTTTGTCCACCTCTGTTTCTCACATAAATCTTTAATCCAACTAGCAGCCATTGCATTATTTTCTCTGAACTTTGTCATAGTATTGTTGACATTCTGAGCCAGTCTTTCCTACTGTCTAACATACTTTCTTACCCTAAATCATATATGATTTTATAGATTCATATGTTTTATAGACTTGTATAATGCCATATCTGACCGTGTCCTACATAGTTGTAATATGAATGAAGAAATACAAATTAATTCTCATTGAAATACCAATCTATGCTCACTAAGGTGACTAGTAAAAAATAAGGAAAGGTACCTATATTGGTGAGGTTATAGAGAAATTAGAACCTTTATACATTGCTTGTATGATGCAAAATAGAATATCCACTATCCAAAGAAGTTCTGTGGATAACATAAAATTACTGGCAATTTTCTAGGAATATGCACAGAGAATTCAAAACACATGTTCATATACACTTTGGCTCTAAAGTATATAGGAATGATATAGACATGTATATGAATGTCTATGTCAGCACCATTTGCAATAGTTAAATAATGAAAATAGTTCAGATACCTATCAGCTGTTGAATGGGTAAAGATAATGTAATATGAGAGTGTGATGGAGTGTTAGTCAATCATAAGAAGTCATGACAGGGCTGGGGATTTAACTCAGTGATTCTGGCACCTGCCTTGCAAGTGCAAAGACCCTGCTTCGATCCCCAGTAACCACAAACAACAATGCTGGGTGTGGAGACTCACACCCACCTATCAGCAATCAGAACCATGTACCACAGTGCCAGGCCTGGTGGCTCAGGCCTGTTATCCCAGCACTTGGGAGGCAGCAGTAGGAGGACTGTTGTGAGTTCAAGGCTGAGCTCAAGGCCAGCCTGAAGTACAAAAGTAAGATTCTGTCTCAAACAAACAAACAAAAATTCATGACACACTGATATACGATACAGCATTGATAAAAATTAAAAATACTATGCTAAGAGAATGAAGCCAGCCAGAAAAGTTCACATATTGTAGGACTTCACTGTTATGGAATACCCAAAACAGGGAAAGCCTTAGTGAAGAAAAGTAGATTGTTGAGTGCTAGAGGTTGAGAATAGAGAAAGATGAGTACTGTTGATGAGTCTAGATATTTGAGGTAGGGATGTGAAAATGTTCTAGTTACATAATGGTGAATGATAGCATGGCATTGTGAGTGTAATAAAAGCTACTGCATTAGAAACTTTCCAACAGTTAACTGCTATGAATTTTACCTCACTGGGGGGGGAGCACATGAAGCATCATGCTCATTTTTCTATGCCAGTGCACTGTTCCTCCACCTCTGTGTTCAATGATTTCCTAAACAGGGTGGCTCTCAGGCTGTGTGACTTTCCATAAAGCAGAAGTCTGGCTTGTTTCTTGGTTAGCTGAGTGGACAAAGCTCTGTCATTCAACCCTGAACACAGATCTGCTGAACATAGGCATCTGAACACATAATCTTGTAGGTTCTCCCCTTGTATAACAAGTGTCCAAAATAGATAACAATGAGCTAAGTATGTGATTATGTAACAGAAAGACCCTAATTAGAAAAATAGCTAGGGAGTATTACCTGCAAAAGAGAAGAAAGTGAGCAAGGGTAGACTCTACACATGGAAGGAAAACACTTGAGCAGCTTGAAGCCCTGACATGGAGGATAGTCTCCTCATGGCGGACTAAAGAATATGGCTATTGTGCCGGTGATTTATCTCAGTGGTTCCAGCACCTGCCTTGCAAGTGTAAGAATCCAGGCTTGATCCCAGTTTACCACATACAACAATGCTGGGTGTGGAGATTCATGTCCACCAGCAATCAGAATCACATACCACAGTGCCAGGTGTGGTGGCTCACACCTGTAATCCCAGCACTTGGGAGGCAGAGGCAGAAGGATTGCTGAGTTCAAGGCTGAGCTCAGGGTCAGCCTGAACTACAAAAGTGAGACCCTGTCTCAAGAAAAAAAAAAATAATATGGCCATCAAAATTTGAACTTTTGTCCATGTTGCCCTGAAGGCTACAAGGTCTGGTATTCCTGGTGCTATGAGAATCCTGAGTTTAATTGCCAGATCATCAATCACCATTGGCTATCTGCTCTTGTGTGGATCCCTATATGAAGACAAGGAGAAATGGAAGGACACAAATGGTCTGGCGGAAGGTTGATCGGCAGAACTCTGTTGTAGTGTTTGGTAGCCAATCTTTATTAGGCCTTCTGGGCTTGAGGAGAGAAGCTGGATCTTTGCAGTACTCTCAGAGATGCCCTTTCTTCAAATAATGGAATTCTCTAAGTTCCCCATGCCTTTAGTTCATTGGCTGAGGAGCACAAATCTGAGATTTCTTGTTTGAAATGTATCTCCAGTGTGATGTTTGGGAGCTCCACTTTCTCATCCAATAGGCACCCTACCATGGGCATCCAACTGGAAAGCAGCCTTCTTTCTGCTCAGTCTTAGGCTTAAAAGAATTGTCCAAGAGCACACAAGCCAAAATGCACTTGACGTTACTTCCTGAGGACACCATCGTCTTATCCTGGGGTAAGAAATCTAAATTTATCTACCATGTTCCTATATAGTAGTCCTTTTGACTATGCAAACTAGTTGTTCACATCAAGTCTGTGAAAATTCTACTGGTATCATTATTTCCAAGATAAGATGCATAAAGTGGAGCTCAGAGGAATGAAGGTGCTGTCCAAAATCATACATAAAATTATTTAGTGTGGGAATCAGCATTGTCCGCTTTCTGGCCCAAATGCTACATCTGGACCATCTTGTACTGGAGAATGTGAAGGCATACGATAGCTGACTGCTCCTTTGTTCTGTCACAAAAGTAAATTGCACTGGGCTTTGAAAATATTACCCTCTGCTCCTTCACTTCTGTCATAAAGGATCATCCTTAAGCCCCCAAAGCGCAGAAGTGTGGGCTGCTCTGAAATCTGAAGCTATTGGCCTCAATCTATCCTTTGACACCAAGTTAGAGTTGGGGTCAAAGATGAGAAGTGTATTACTTATCTCTTCAGCACCACTGTCCAAAGAGCTTTCGACCAAATGCAGCCCATACACAGGACATTGCAGAAATCTTTATAACAGGCAAAGGTTTAGTTATATCTTTAGAGTCTATAGTTGTTCTAGCTTATGTGACTTAGGTGGTCATGCACCATGGAAATGACTTTGGCTCTAACATGAGTGTCAGCAAACTGACTCAAGGGCAAAGTGTAGTCTACTGTTTTTTGTTTTGTTTTGTAAATAAACTTTTTTGAGAGGCTGGGAATTGAACTTGGAGACTTCATATTGAGCTACATCTCCAGCCTCTCTAATTGTGTCTATTTTGAGAGAATTTCTTACCAAGATGCCAACTGCCTGGGTAGGCTCAAATTTATAATCTTCCCACCTCAACCTCACAGAGTACTGGAATGACAGCTTATATCACTGTAACAGCTCTAAATATTTTTTTATTGAAACATAGTTAGATCTATTCATTTTCATGGTTGTGTTTTGCCACCTAAAAATGTTGAAAGGTTGTATCAAAGACTATGATCCACATATGTAAAATATTACTATCCAGCTTTTTACAGATAAAGTTTTTCAAGCTCTGATTTCTGTCAGAAACATAGGACTTGGTATGGTTCTCTCTCTACACAGCTGAATCCCCAGAATCTGTCATGATGACGCTGTGGGTCTGAGGTAGCTGAAGTACCTGCAACAGGCAGAAGGCCAGAGGTTTAGAACATAGACGTAGATCATCAGACAACCCTGAGTTCAGATTTTAACAACTCCTCGGCTGTGCACACTGAGGGAAGTTGCTCATCCACTCTGGTTTCCCTCATCTGTGAAGTGCACAGAGAATTCTTACCTTGCAGAATTGTTTGATGTTCATATAGCTGAGAGACTTGAAACCTTCATCTTCCATCAGGCATATATTGGTCTTAGGACACGGTATTTCTTATATGATGTTAAAGGGCTGTATCCGCAGAACACGAAGGCTTCAGTTAAACTGGCATTTTGAAGCATGCAGAGGATCTCACTGCTCCACGGCTCCTAGGCTGAGCCAGGAGGGCAGACTAGTCTTTTTGTCCTGTGATGAGCAGCCCATAGCAGGCCATGCCTTCATGCTCTGAGAGTGAAATGGAAAAAGTCATTTCAAAACAAGATCAGAACAGTCTCTTCTCTCCTTTTCCTCATTTGTGTTTCTTTTGCCAAGACTAGTTATCCTGCAGCATCTCAACTCTGCTTGCTTGGTTAAATAAAAAATGTGCCAGGAAATTGCTAATTGCTGATAGCTGCCTTGCTATTGATCTCTCCATTTGCCTCAAACATCTTGGAATGCTGTGTGACCCTTCCAGCTCATCACCAAAGATGCATCAGGACAAAGAGGCTCCATTTAGATACTTCTGTGTGCAAATGGCAGAGTGTATACGGGGCAACAAATCAGTACTATTCATGGGCTAGGAGCTGTACAGATAGAGGATATTACTAAGTTGCCCATTTTGGCCTCAAACTTAGCACCCTCCTCTCTCAGTGTCCAGAGCTGCTGAGAGTACAATCATTTGAGACTGTACCTGCTTATTTTCTTTTGGCTGATATGTTTCCATCTTTGCTGTTGCTGTAAGCAAACTTTATGAGTTTGGTTATGAGGATTTGAATGAAAGCTTGCTTCTTTGATAGCCTTCATTTGACATCCCAGGGGAAAAGAAAATAAATAGTAATTTTTGCACTTGAGGTGAGTCTTCCATCTGAGTTCTTCCTCCGGTATTGAAGTGTTTCACTAGCCCTCAGTGCCTAGGTATGGACCAGATTCCTGATTCAGAATCCTATTTCAAGTTCTGTCTGGTTCCTTTGGTTAGCAGATGAATACCATTATGGCTTTATAATAGCAGATGAATACCATTATGGCTTTGTTATAGAAGGAAGTTTATAGATAGCTTTTCTACTCAGTATTAAATAAGTTCATCTTTTATTTGAAAAGTCCAGGAGTACATAAAAAGGGCCATTCCAAAGTATGCATAGATAGGGTGTTGACATACTATCTTAGTATAAGGAAGTGCCGAAAGATATTTTTCTTTTTTCTTTGCATTGGGTTAATTCAGTTATTATAAGAGCTTTGCTTTCTTTGCATAAATACAAAAGTTTTATTGTGATCCTTATGTTGCATACTTTGTCTCTAGGCTCCTTCATTTTATATATCTTCTACTTTATTTGTTGTGACCTACATTTCCCCATTTCCTCTCCATCTCAGGTAACTACTGCTTTATTTTTAGCACAGTAGACATTATAAACCTATGAAGAGGAAAGGAATGTTTTGATTTATGGTTTCTGTTGGTTCAGTCCATCATTAGCAGGCTCCATTGTTTTCAGTTTGTGGTGAGGGGGCACATCATGGAAGTATAGTGAAACAAAACCACGTACTTCAATGGTTAACAAGTGAGATAACAACAGAAATAGACAGGAGTCCCAAAACCTTCCTTCAAGGCTCGCCATGCAGTAGGCTTCACCTGATAAAATTTTTCCAGCCTTTCTAAAACAATGTTGAGGACCAGATCTTTAATACATAGGTCTTTGAAGAGCCTTCTGGATATAAACTGTAACAACTATAAATTGGTATAGCTATTATCAAAAACAGTATGGAGATTTATAAAGAAATTAAAAGAAGAGCTATCATCTTTCACTTTGGGGCATATTCCCAAAATAAATGAAATTACCGCCATGTAAAGATATATGAATATATTTTTTGAATATGTTTAGTTGTTTTCAGTGAAACTCAACTGTGAAAAAACTGGTATTTAATGTGATTGAATTAGCTAAATTTATGATTCTTAGGTTGAGGAGTCTATCAGGGTCCCTGCAGTTGAGAAAAGACAATAAGAACTTTGAATCTCATTTCTGTGTTTTGTTGACTTAAAACAAGACAAAACAAAACAAAAAAAAATGAAGCTCCAACATTGTCATCATGAGTATGTAAACCATTTTGCAATTCTTAGCTAAAAAGTGCTAGGGAATTGCATATAAAACTAATCATTACCTTGTAATGAAATGGTTCTGCAAATTACTGCTTAATAATACTTGAAGTCATCAAAAAGTTCAAAGATTAATTTCCATGTAACTGGCAGTGTTTAGATCGGAAAATTATAGTTCCAGTGAAGAACAGAAAATATCCATATAATTACCCAGGTATAAAATGCAGCTTAATACCTTCTGGAATCTTGGCTTCTCAAAATAGCATCTTTCTTCTGAGAGCATCAGACAATTTTTCACTTTCTCATTCCTCCTCACTGAATAGCCAATATGATGCTTGTTTACTACTTTGTGTGTGTTGGCACTTCCACTTTAGTAAACACCTGCACCCACCATGTAATGCTTCAGATGATATCATTTGTTAGGCTATTATTTTTTGTCATGGATTCTGGCAATTAATAGACATGTTATTCCCCCATGATTTTGGGATATTTTTATGGGCCATGGATGACAACATTCATGTCACAAAACTAAAAAAAATGTAGAGATTTCAAATATATTAATGTGCCGTATGAACAGGACATTTGAACTTTATCTTTCTAGCCTTTCTACAACCTTTCAAATACTACATCATAGAAGACAAGTGATGATAAGTTCCCAGAATGACCACTGGGTGACTTTGGATGGAGCAAGTCTGAAAGCTGGACTCCAGCAATCCACTTTAGAATATATTCAGTGTGCAATACCTTTCCTCAAGTATTTCTGAGCACATCTTCCTCACTCACACACTAGATTTATAAGTTTGGCTTAGAAAGTTGGTCTTTTAAAAATGTTTTTACGAAATTTAAAAAAGTGAGACATAATTTAAAAATTGAATTTGGCAAGCTGTCTCAAGTTCAAGCACTATCCATATGCTTGCTACCCACCACCACCTGGCAAATTTGCTCCCGAAAACTTCTGGCACGGTGTCTACCTTATTTGAAAATATTTGCTATACAGATCCCTACCTGATTGAAAAAGAGGGTCACCTACAAAGAGTGAAGTGGAGAGAAATGGAACGGAGGAACACTGGCCAGAAAAGCAGCATTGAGCTCTCTCATGGAAGACAATAACATCAGAAGGAGCAGTTGCTGAGTTGTTTATAGCAGGTGACATTTTAAGGCGAGATAAGTTAATATTAGTGATGTAGACCTTTCATTTTTTTTAAAGGAAATCTGTCCTATGAAGGGCCATTGAGAGTGAAATCAGAGTCTCTTCTTAAACATGCTTGTTCATGGACAAAAAACTAGAACTAGAATCAGTGTTCATTTAGTGCCAATCTGCAAAATGATCCTCATATTCACCATCTCACAGTGCCAAAGATTTCTTCTTCTTCTAGTGGTAAACATAAGCATTTACATTCCTTTTCTAAATTCTAATTGGGAACAAAACACTTCTCTTGAAATCTTGGGGACAGACAGAAAAGAACTGAGCATGTTTTTTTTCTTTAGCATAAAACAATGGATCATTTTCCCTTGGTACATCATTATGCACACAAGCTTGTAAAAACCTCACCAGTTCACTTATGACTCGCTTTTCTCAACCTGCTGGTATGTCATTTCGTGTTGAGTCACCGCTACCTGATTTAATCTGCCTGCCCACCATGGTTCTCATACCCATGAGCACACACGGTATTTCTCTCAATATTTCCTTCTTCAGAGCTTTCATAATGGATGGTGGAGCATTCTCAAGAACTTCTTCTGGCAGACACCCATAAACATGTCTCGATTTACCTCAGTGTATACATTATGTCCATAGCTATGTCTGTATTATCCACCTATTATCTAGCTCTATGTCTGTATCTCTGTGTGTCGATCTGTAGCTGAGATCTGTCTGTCTCTGCATCCACTTATCCCGTCTCTATATCTTTCTCTCATCTATCTTTATATCTGTCTAGCTCTACATATATCTATTTATTTGGACTTTTAGCCTTTCTTGTGGAGATCCCTCCATCACAGAAGAGATATGAAGTCTCTAACAACGCATGGATTTCTGTTTAAATTGCTTGGGGTACTCTATAAAAATAAAGAAAAAAACCTAGAAGGTTGTTGCTGTAGTTATTGCACATACTTTCTAAAGAGAGCCACAGAGGAATCTGCAGATCTTTGAGACTTAAAAGGATTGAGGATCAGAATGTGGTCAGTTTATGCTAAAGGAGAGAAATGTTCATATCCTGCCAACAGTTCAGGGATGTTATTAAAATTTGGAAGAATTAATCTTTATTACCTTTGAAGACCATATAGCTCCCTAGATGATGGGAATAAATCCTGCAAACATTTCTGATAGTGAGGAATTTAAGTTTGCCAAATTCTCTTTGTGGTTGCAGAGGGAGATAGCAAGTGTGTTTTCTTGTACAGGTCCATGTGCAAAATCAGGGGGCAGCATCTTTTATTCAAATTCATCTCACCAGCTCTCAACTGGAATCACATACTTTCTGTACTTGGGATCATTACTCTCCTTCTCACATTAGCCAGATATATTTGTAACAAGTATTTCAAATTGTTCAGTTTTCACTAAAGAGATGTGTAGTATTCATTTGGACGGGGGTTGTATCTTAGTGTCTAGCACCAAGCCTTGTGCTTGGCAAGAGCCCAATGGATATTTCGTGTCTGATGCACTTTCAGTAGATAAATGCCCAAGACATCTATCCTTCTGATCACAAATGGAACTGTATTTCAATTTTGGAGACCTTAATGTGGTAATATAATTCTGACCCTTTTATTTTAAGTCTAGCATATACTCAGTACTCAATAATTTAATTTAGCACATGAAAATACATTAAGATAACTCATTTTCTCTAAGATAGGAATTGGGAAGATATGTATCATTTTTTGACCTCAGGACACACCCAGTCGATGTGAAAACCAAGTGAATGAACAAATCTCAGGTTGTGCTGGAGGTGCAGCTCATGGAGCTATGTGAATTGGAAGCAAAGTGAAGACTAAGTATAAGCCATTGAGACCAGACACTCCTAGATTTAAACTGTGACTCAGTCATCCATTCACTAATTGTAACACATAATCTTGGCCCTTAACCTCTCTGTACTTCAGTATCTTCATTTATGAAGAGAAAGTACTGAAGCACTTAGCATAGAATTGTTACCAAGCATTGGTGACATGTGGCATATAAAAAGCATACACATTATTTGACTCATTGTTTGTAAGATTATTAACTGTTAATCTGAAGCCAAGGACAGGTTTTTAGTGAAGCAACTCTCTGGTGTTTGCTTTGTAAGAAGCTCTATCCAAGTGAGAAAGCAGTGATACAATGAAGACTTCAGATTTATTTACCACACAAGCTTATAGACAGTATGACTGAGCATATCAATAGAATTTAGGTCACTCATTTCAGGGGATTGGTGGCAACTCTAGCATCTCTTGGAGGGTGCTTTAAAATCTGTCAATTTTGTTCTAATTTGTCTTTAGTTTTCTTTGATTTTTTTTTTTTAAGACAGGGTCTCACTTTGTAGTTCAGGCTGGCCCTAAGCTCACTATGTAGCCCAGGCAAGCCTTGAACTCACAGCAATCCTCCTGCCTCTCCTCCTGAGTGCTGGGATTATAGGTGTGAGCCACTATGTCCAGCATTATGGTGTATGGTACTGACTGCTGATGGTTGTGAGTCACCACCTCTGGCATTGTAATATGTGGTTACTGGAGATCAAACTCAGGATCTTGCCCTTCCCAGGCAGAAACGAGAACCACTGAGCTAAGTTTCTGGCCCTAATTTTCTTTGATCTTGTGATAGTACAACTATTGTTTCTTTTTTATTATATTTTTATCCATATGTGTTTACAGTATCTATACATGTCCCCATCCGTTATGGGGAGTTGGTATGTGTATATGAAATTTCTCAATTTCTTTTATTTTAATTATCTTCTTCACTGCCTCCCCTCCCTGCCCCTCTTAGACTCCTTCTCCTATATATATATACATATATGTATTTTAGTACATGATGGTCACATTCCTGGTAGGGGCTCAGTTCATGTACACAGCATTTCACACCCCTCCCTTTAAATTTCCTTTCCCCCTCTACCTTCTGTCTTTCTGTTCCCTCCCCATGTGGCAAAGATTCATGTCACTATTTCATACCATCTATTCTTTGTTTTTCTACTTCAGTTACATAATGGAGTTCATAATGGAGAAAAAAACATGATGTTTAAACCGGCATGTCTGACTTGCTTCATTGAATGTTATGGTCTCAAGGTGCATCCATTTTCCTGTGATAACTTAAGTTTATCCTTTTTATGGCAGAGTAGTACCCCATGTGTATAAATACCACATAGTCTTTATCCATTCATCTATTGATGGTCATTTAGGCTGCTTCTAAGATTTAGATATTGTGATTCATGCTGCTAAAACATGAATGTTATTGTGTCACTGTACTGTGTCTTTAACTCTTTCAAGAAGATACCTATTAGAATAGCTGGTTCAAGTGGAATTTCTAGTTTGAGTTTTTTGAGAAGTCTCCATATTGATTTCCACAGCAGTTGTACCTGTTTACATTTTCACCAACAGTGAAGAAAGGTTTTTTTTGGGATGAGATTTTGATAAGTGGAATTTTTGTTTATAAAAGTCTTGAGAGGATAAGAATGGAAAGATTTACAATGGTATCTTCATCCGGGCATGGCTGTGACATCTGAAAGACATTTCATAGTGTCTGGAAATATTTCGGGATATCACAACTTGTGGGAGTGGGTAGCACCTTTTTGATATGTGGTGGGTAGAATAAAAGTTGCTACTAAACAACCTTCAGTGTGTGGCGCCACCTGTCACAGTGAAAAATTATGGGATTCAATATAGTATAAGTTCTACAGCCAAGAAAAAGGTGGCCCAGAAGAAGGTGTTGAAAATACAGGTGTAGTGTTTATAACATGTCAATCTCTGATGTTTTGGCAAGTAAATTACAGAGAAACAGATGTGAAAGACATCTACTTCCACAAAAGCAATACTAAGTATGGGTTAAAGGACAAAGGGACTGTGGGGAAGGACAGAAAATTCAGCACTTGATATTGAAAATTAAAAATAAATACTAAGAATGGGGAAAAAGCCAGCATCCTTTCATACTTTACACATTCACAAGTCTGAGAGTGAAGCAGACTACATCTATTAAGTGCATGTTTGTGATATCTTTAAATATATCCCATTAATTATAATAGACAAGATCAGGTTGGTAGTGTTATTTACTTTGTTAAATTTGGCTTCTCAAATATGCAATTGCTAATGACAGGATTAAAACTCAAAACAGAACTCTCTGGTCCATTTGTTAATCACCAGTTTTCTTCTTTAGCTGGTTTTTTGGTACAAGCCAATGGAGCAAGTAGGAGCAAAAGTTAAAAGCAAAAGCAAAAGCAACAACGACAAAAGCAAAAAGAAGACTGGCCTCAGGAAAGATGCGAAGCCGAAGGAAGAAATGCCAAATGCTGATGCTCCGCCTGTGTCTTGATTGCAGTTTAATGGGAGCTTAAACTGCAAGACAAGCAATGCTAGTTCTCTGGGCTCTGGCCCAATGCACACCTCACACACCCTGTGGCGTGCTGTTTTCTCCTGCACAGAAGTATTTGGACCAGTGTGTTCTTGAGGAAGATCAAACCAGGAACGGCACAGGGCACATGAAGATGTGAGGTGGAGGGTGAGGCTCTAAGTTTTCATGTTTCACGTAAGGGAAGTCCTTGGGAATTATAGTATCTAAGGCCCAAAACCACTTTGGAAGAATTATTTTTCAAGCTCACTCTCCATAAAGTAGAGAGGCACTGGCATCCAGAAACCATAGAATTGAGCCAACAGCTCAAAGCTAAGAAAGGAACATGTTAGATTTTGCAGCAGAGGCAGTACTGTTTGGACAGATCTGTCAGAGAAAAAGCAGGATCTCTTGGGAAGGGCTGAGGGACTCCCAAGGCTGGGCTTCTAGTGCATATGAGATAAAATAATTGCAAAGGACTCGAGTGATCTTTTCTGGCCCCAGGAGATAATTGGAGAGCTGTGTGGAGCTGTCTAACCCATGGGGCAATGACAAATTATAACAATCCATTATTTTTACAAAAAGGGAAAATTTTTTCTTTTTTTTTCCTCTTGCACGAAATGAATTTTATGTCTGTAAGGAACTATCAGACAAATAGACCCTGGAGGGTGAAGTTTTCTATTAACTCACAGAATAGTGACCTAACTGAGCAAATGCCAAGTTTCCTTTATGGATTCCTCCAGCATGTCTTAGGCTTTCTGCATGATCCTGCTCCACTCCTTGTCCAGCAACACCACTCGTCATGAGAGGAGAGCCCCTTAGTGCTGAGGACCACAGAGGATCCGAACCTCTGCTTGGCCTGCTGAAAGGAGCGACTTCAGAACACGGAGGACATTGTGATATAGACACGTGCTCGTCAGGGAGAGGGCTGGAATTGTACTTCAGAGGAGATAAGACAAGGATTTACTTGAAATGAGTTTTAGTTGTTATGAAGACATGTGGTCATAATCCTTTCCCTTGGGGTTGGTGAAACATGCTCATTGATTTTTCTTACTGCTCTCTGTACGCCTAGCCCCATGATTTTTCACTTGTGAGAACTATGTTCTTTCAAACTAAATGCTAATTTTGCTCTAACTTCACAGGAAAGTCATCACTGGCAGCCTTTTCATAACCAAATATAGCGCACTGTAGCTTTCATAACCCAATTGCAATCCCCCAAAGTCCATTCGTACTACAAATAAGTCCTAATTAGTTTGTGACAGCTCAGAGAAATGGAAAAAATAATCAGAACATTCTGTAACACTGAAATGTGTGTTTTGCAGCAACCCAAACTCCAGAAACTACCAGTAGGGTCTACACTGATCTTAGGGACACTATCCAAAAATTGTTCCTGCACAGAATGCATCAGTGCAAAAGGCCCTGAATGTTCACATCTCAGCCCTGCTTACTGGAGTCCTGTTGTGGATGAGGGACCAAAGGAAGGAACGGCGGGAACCTCTAGATCATGAAGACATATTCCAGAGACGTGGAGCGAACTGCTCCTCAGGGACAACTCATTGTCATAGCATTTGCTGTTCCATGACTCAGAGGATAAGAGCATAGCCATTCTGAGGGCCAGTGAGGTTGAAGTGGGAATAGGAATTGTCTCACTTCCCCAAACTGACCCCAGAAGGTCAATGAGAAGGAGACTGGGAGAGAACAAGCTTTTGAGAAGAGAGAGAGACTCAGGGCAGGAGAAGTGGGGAGAAACTTACTTGGAAAGTACTTAGCAGAGCCGAAGCTGATGGCAGACTGATCAAAGTATTAGTGACATTTGAACACATGTTCGGAGCCTGGAAATCTCAAGAGAGGCTTCAGCTGAGCTACACATTCCACGACAGTGCGGTAGTTAAAGACAGGGACTGGAGCTGCTGTGTGCAACTGCTGGTTATCATACTTCTTTTCTAACAAGAAAGAAAGAGACTATTAGGAAAAAGAAACAAACATATAATGAAACCTGTAGTATGAAAGAAAGATATTAGCATATAGATTGAAATATCTTTGAAAGTCAGTACACAGATTTTGAGGAATCACTTGATCTCATGACTTCCTATTTATCTTCCATTTTGTTTTTTATTAATATGAGTGTGTATTTTTAGTTTTTCATATAAAAGTAGCTGTGATATTTAAAGTTGTGTGTGAGTCATTTAACACTGTATTCTCAAGGTGTATTCATTTTCCCACGAATGCTGGAAGTTTAACTTTCTTTGTTGCAGAATAGTCCACCCCTGTGTGTACACAACACCTTTTCTCTCTCCATTTATTCCTTGATGGACATACATACTATTTCCAAAATCAAGCCCCTAAAAACTGCAACCACTGTGCATCTGTCCTTTTCATATGGTCACTTTTTCACATTTGGGAGGATACCTGTGGGGGGTGTTGCAGAGTGGAATGACATTTCTATTTTTACTTTCTGAGAAAGCTTACCATAGTGGTTGAACTAGTTCATTTTCCCACCAGCAGTGGAGAGTAATTCATTTTTCAGTGTTTCCTTGGCAGCATTTATTATTATTATTTATTGGTAATAGATGTTCTTTTTGGGCCACTTCTTATGAGAATTGAACTAAATTATTAAAATCTGTGCATTGTCTTCCTTATTTGTAAAATAATAATAACAGCACTTATCTCAGATGATTATTAGAAGTGAATTGAGAAAATTTTATGTAAAAGCACTTATAACAGTACTGATACAAATAACAGTAATATAGAAATGCTTGTTAGCTTTTATTTATTTATTATATAAAATTAATGACATATTCAATTACATTGGCTGTTTTATACTATATAAATGGTATAATTGAGAATTATATATTTTATCAACTTTATTATTGTATAGCATGTTCTATAATTGATCTATTATATCTATTACATGTTATATATTAGTCTTTATTAGTGGCTATATCTGCCAGCATCTATGAAGGTAAATTTATTTTAATCAAAATTTGGAATTATTTTCTATGAAAAAAATTGACACAATCTGTCTCTGTCATATCGTAGCTACTGTACTTAGGTAAACATCTTAAAGTCCCAGTTTCTTTTTCTTTCTTTTTTTTCTCAGTACTGGGGATCAAACTCAGGGCCTTGTACTTTCTTTTTTTTTGAGACAGGGTTTCACTTTTGTGGTTCAGGCTGGCCCTGAGCTCAGCCTCAAACTCACATCATAGCAATCCTCCTGCCTCTGCCTCCCGAGTGCTGGGATTACAGGCATGAGCCACCACGCCCGGCACTGTGTATGTGGTACTGGTTGCTGCTGGGCATGAATCTCCACACCCAATATTGTATGTGGTTACCGGGGAATCGAACCCTGGTCCTTGCGCTTGCAAGACAGGCACCAGAACCACTGAGCTAACTCCCCGGCCCAGGGCCTTGTACTTTCGAGGCAAGCATGGTGCAATTGATTTACATCCTCAGCCAGGTCCTAGTTCCTTGATGGTGGAAGTAGTAAGGATTTATAGCAGATGGAGCAGATATGCACAGTGAATATACCATGCCTGACTTGCCAGGGCCAGATAGAGAGTGCTCTGACCTTGTAATAGGTAATGTCTGCGAGGACTGGAGTCCATGGCTCCTTGGCTCTGACGAGACTCATCTTGCAGCAGTGTGCTCTCACTGTTGTCTATGTACCTTGGAAGTCCTGATACCTTGGGAAGGGTGTGGGTTTTGAAGCCAGAGAAACTTGTGTAACTAGCTGTCCCACGTGCTAAGCACATGGGGTTCTCTAGGAATAAAACACCTTTGCTTTTAAAAGAATCCTCACTTTGATGATATGATCTGATGTTTCTGAATCATATTTTTCTATTGTGAAGGGGGAAAAACAAAGCCAGACTGCTAGGAATTTTGTTATACCAGAAACTATATGAAGTGCACAAGAAATATATAACAAATGTTGTACCTGTTCTGTGTTACTCCCTCAACCCTAGGTGGAGGTACGGGAGTGTGGAGTTTATGTAAGCACTGGAAGTTGTGGAAAATTTTACAACTTCAATGCTATCATCTGTAAAATAAGAATAATAACACTAGCCTTGATGGATGAGAGGTTAAGTTCAAAGATATTTACTCTATTATTATTTCAGTAGGTATTGGGTTATTTTCTTCCCTCCCAATTCTCCCTCCATTTCTTTCTTTCATTGAATTTTAAATCCTTATCCTAAGAGATAAGGTTTCTAAACTCTGATGGACCCCTGTGATGTTTTTCTGATCAGGGGATTTCGGGAGTGGCGCTCCTCTGTCCTGCCCATCCCTGCCCATGGGAAAAGGGTGTTCTCTCTGCTTAGCTTCTGAAGAGGACCCACAGCACAGCTGTCACAGACATCAAAGAGTTGGCCGAGAATTCATTAGCATCTCATTGACCTGACATGGCAGATCAGCTCTTCTCTCTAAAGCCCATTAATCTCCTTCATTCTTAATAATGGCCCATAGGAACTAGAGGCAGGATGGGAAGGTGGCTATAAACCTCTTCCACTTTTGGTTAGATGTAAAACTGATTGTTTTATACTCAGTTTTATGATCCCTCCCTCCCTCTTTCCCTCCTTACTTCTCTTCCTCCCTCCTACCTTTGCTTTCTCTTCTCCTGTTCCTTCCTTCTTTCCCTCCTTCGTTTATCTTTCCTCTCTCCCTCCACCTTTCTTCCTTCCTTCCTATCTCTGTTTCCATCTTTCAATTGTTTCTTTACTTTCTGTTCTCATCTGGATCATAGGTTCCTTATTACTTTTAATTCTTTTTGATTTGTTTTAGCGGTTTCTGTTCTTATATGAATTATAATCATTTGCATAATTCAACTATGTGCTCAGTAACGATTTATTGATCCCCTATATCAAATACTTTAATTATCAAAGGGAAAAGATAAAATCTTTACTATTTCTCTTAGAAAATGCTGTTTTTATTCAAAATTTATATATGATTATCTAAAGAGAGAGGGGTTGGCTACATACGCTATCTCATTTCATTCTCATCCATGTAAGGATTAGAGAAAATAATTAGCTTGCCCAAGGTCACTAGATATAAAGTGACAGATTCATGATTCAATCTAAGCCCTGTTTCAGTAAATCGCAGTGGTTCATTCTAATTTCAGTGTTCAGTGAAATAACTTCTGTAGGTCTTCTCATTTTTATTCTTTTAGAAGTGGTTACCTAAAAGTTTCTACTATTAAGATAAAAATGAAGTTTGGAGAGTTTTATTTTGTTGATGCTTTTTCTTGCTCAAAGCAGTGGCTGTTCTAAGAGGCTAACATCTAAAAGTTAACTTCAGGCTCTCACCTCCACCATGCTCCCTCTCATATGTGCATTTTGAGCTATTCCATAGCCAGGATAATTTTCTGTTTATCAAATTCTGCTCAGGCATTATCTCCTTTGCTGTGGTCCTTGTTTTCTTAAATTAGTTAATTTGATATATACCAACAGGTGCAATAGTTTGTGAATATATTTTGGTGTCATTGTTTCCTCATTCTGGCTAGAACATCCTAAAGACATTATCTTAATCTCAAGTGTAGTGCTGGAGAGATTCAGGCAGTCTGTAGGAATTATGGGAAGATCATGTGGACCTGAGGACATTCCAATGGTATTGAGCTATCTTTTAGAAATATTTAGATCTATTTGACTTAAATGCATGGTATTTAACCGACCCAGTAACCTATAACAGTTTGATAGGTCACAACTTTCTTCTGTCATGTTAAAAATTTAGGCCATTCAGGAAAGAGTGGAAAACATCAAAGAGGCTAAATATTTATGGAGCTGATTTGATGTTTTCTTGGTATGAATCTTGTGTGTTGTTTGGCTGGGGAAAGCTTTACTGGATCACTCACTTTTTAAAAGATGATTAAATTATTAGCTGTGACACAAAATATTTGAAATGGAAAACATTATTTTAAACCCATTAAAACACCACATTAATTCATTCTTGGGTTCACTAGAGATTTGGCGGTCCTGGTCAGAAGACTCAAATGAATTTTTTAAAAAAGAAAGAGTTGAGGGTTGGGGGGTAGAGGGAGGGGGAGGGAAAGAGTGTGAAAGGGACACATCAATCTTCCTTTGTCTCAGGACTAGTAGATTTTCATTTCTTCAGTGAAAGAATAAAATACAAGTAGATTTTCTAGTGAAGCAAGTGAAAGAGAAAGCCAAGAACCCTTCCCTGGTAATGTAATTTTTCTATATTTTGAGACAGACTTGTTCCCTTTCAGTCTTCTCATCTGGCATTTAGCTGTAAAGTGACCGAAGATTTTCTTCCTTTTTTCTACATATGATCCTCAGGAAATGACTCTTTTACTTTCTCGGTCCAAAGATATGAAATTGCCCATCTCTGTCTCTCTCTGTTTCTCTCTGTCTCTCCCTCTCTCTCTGTCTGTCTGTCTCTCTCTGTCTGACTCTGTCTCTGTCTCTTTCTCTTATTCTGCTCCTGTAGCTCTTACTTTCTTCTTGCTGTCTTTCTCTATCCTCTATTAATCAGCATCCGTGAAAGGCCTCATTACTGGGAATATTTAAAATATGACAGCATAATACACTAGGAAATATACTGTGGGGAATATTACAGCCCTGGCAGCGCAAAAGGACCTAAAGTCATCTCTGTCTCCAATGTTTCTTTGATTAATTAACCCTGTAGTACAGAATCCATGGCTTCAGACTTCTCTCTGTCCTGAAGTTTATATAGGTTTCTCTATCACTATTGTTCTTTCTTTGCTATAGATGTGCTCTTACACTCCAGATTTTGTCTCTAAAATGTTCATTTTCTCAACCTTTGTGATTATACTGCCAGTGTGCACTGGGCATGGGGCATGGTGCTGGTAGAGTTCAGAGTCACTTTAAGAGCCTTCAATTTTGAACAGAAATTTCTCTTCATGGGACCTCATGGATTCACAAGGAGGAAAGGCATCCTTTGTCTGTGATCTCAGAGATGCAATAGATGAATCAGATCTCAGAGGCTTGAAGTGGCAAGGAAGATGAATGGAGGAGAAATATGATATACAAATACATAGGTAATTCTTGTAATGTGAATGGGAGCTGAAGGAAGTCATTGTGTATCTGTGCATGAGGTCAGTTGAGTGGTAGTGAAGAGTGAACATCAAGAACAGCTGAATAAAAAATAAAACCATGTGTATTCTGCTAAGGAGCTTTGCTAGTGCCCTACAGGGAGGGAGAAATCATAGAAAAATCTTAATGAGAGGTGAGTTTTTGAAAGATCGCTGTAATAGAATAAAAGAGTAGAACTCTGAAAGATGGAGATCAGAGGAGGCTACTGGAAAGTCTCAACTGTAAAAATAAACAGAGTAGTGAAACATGAGCTACAGATCCAACTGTGGTTCCATCTGTAGACACCTGTCTTTCTCCTGGCCTTGTATCGTTATCTTTCATTTAAAGTTAAATAACAATTCCTGGTGACGAAAAACTACATTCCCTGCATTCCACCCCATTTTCTTGCTTTCTATGGTCATGTGTACAGAGATCTTCTAATTTTATTTCTGTTTTCTTAATTACAGTTGAATGTTTAAGTCCATGGCTTTTCTATTAATTAATGATCACAGGATTTTCTTAGTCCTCTAGGACATTAGAGACTTCAGTCTCAATTTCCATGATGTTAGAAATACCAGTGGGAGTAAAAAAAGCAAACAGAACATTCTAGGTTAGTACACAATATGCCAGTGATTTTGAGTGAGTCTTTTAACCCCGTCATGGTATTTGAGAGGGAGAATAGAAATGC
Source organism: Petromus typicus (assembly GCA_004026965.1). Classification (NCBI taxonomy): domain Eukaryota; kingdom Metazoa; phylum Chordata; class Mammalia; order Rodentia; family Petromuridae; genus Petromus; species Petromus typicus. Next base: position 44,036 of record PVIR01005884.1, read on the forward strand.
AGGTCATGTTTCCATCCCACACCCCATTTCATCTCTGCCGAGTGTACACTATCTGTATTAATTATCTACAATCCTGTGCAAGTATACACCAAGCTCATTCTCTTTCACTTGGAAAGCAGAGTAAAAGATGTGCCTCTTTAACCTCTCAGCTTGAGTAACATAAGAGAAAGCATTTGGCGAACTCCGAAATAATTCTCACATTAAGTGGCTTTGATTGTAATGCCTACAAAAAGAAAGTAACTGATTAACAACAGAACCAAGACTCAAAGGTCTTAGCTTCTGTGAGTCTCCGAACCCTGGTTTACATTAGTGTAGCAATGTGTTTACTGCCTTTTTAAAATATATTTTTTATATGTACATTACTTGGGTTCACAAAGGACTGAGTCAGAATTCTTTCTTTTTCTATAACCAACTAAATTCCATATATGTAAAACATCATAGTGTATTTTAAAATCCTGGTTCCTCCATTTTGTATTTAGAATGCTTTGGTCAAACAGTTTGATGAAATTTACTTTAGAAGAATCTACAAAGAGAAAAAGACTTAGCCACACTACTTTAAAGTAACTGAGGGAAGCACCTATGGAGTTTTTAAAAAGCATTTTTAAATTTTTTTATTAGAGTCTTCTTCCTCTCTTTCCTGAACTACCTCTCTTGATTTTATATTTTCATGAAAGTGGAAATTATCTCTTGTTTTTCTGGTTCATTTCAATATATATATATATATTTTTTTTTTTTCTTAATCTTTCATTCTTTCTCTTTTACCCTCTTCTGTAATTTCTCAAAGCTGCTGGTCATCCTTTGACCTCCAGCCTTGTCTATAGTATATCTCTCTTAATTTATCTGTCTGTTTCATCCCCTATTTTTCTTAAATTTCATATTAGATAAAATAACTCGACTAAGGGGAAATTCATTGCATACAAGTTCCTGGTTTGTGGTGGATTTTGTTATATAACTCTAGGTCTTTCTTAGTCTCTTAAAGGGACTAAGTTGTTACCATAGCTTATAAGTTCCTAGGCTTTGCATCATACTTTGTTACCTTAGCCAGCATGTTATATCTGTTGTAACCAGTCAGCTGTTTTTCCTGTTATGACAACACTGTGATTGTCTGAGGTCCTACCATTCACTCTGGTTCAGTACCAGAGGACTGTGTGTTGGGCCATATAGCAGCTTCTCATCTGGATCTTGACACAGATGACCCAGAATGGAAAAAATTTGTAGCCGTTTGTTCCTCTGACAAAGGAATAATATTTAGAACATGTAAAAAACTTTTTAATAATCAGACCCCCCTAAATTTAAAAACCCAATCCAAATGTCGGCATCTGAGATAAAGATACACTTCCCAGAAGTAGAAATAGAATATACACACATATATGTATACACACACACACACACACACACACACACACACACACACACACATACACATATGCCTCCCTCATTAAAATGTTAATTTTTTTAAAAATTAAAAAGTGACACATAAGTTAGGGTAAACTGACAGGTGATTCTGATATGTTTATGTCTAGCCCTTGATTCTCTGTTTCCATGTTAGATATTCAAAATCTACAGTCAATTCCCATTGAACATATGACATGTAAAATCCCCCTTATCCATGCTTCCGGCCTTATGAGCATGATTCTGTGTACTGTTGGCAGCACACAACATGGAGACCCATCCAGATCTACAGCTGTCTGACGAGTCTTATTGCACCATGCTGGATACAAAAATGAATGCACACACTTACTCCCCACGAGACCCTCCAGGCACATATAGGGCACATCCAGAAGCAGGCCAAAGGAAGCTCTGATATTTGCAGTGAAGCATACATGTAAACACTCAGATCTATTCACAGATGGGCAGCATTAGGTTGGAGGTGAGTAGGAAATGAAAGCCTTTATAAGTGAGGCAGTATCTGAGCAGGATTTGAAGAGCAAGTGAGAACTGTCCAAGAGGAGGAAGAGGAGAGGAGTCAGTGGAAACTGAGATCAGGGAGCCAGTGGATAATGAGAGAAGGAGGGAATATTCCAAAGAAGGAGGGAATGGATTTGGAGAATGAGGCAGCTTGGAGCACAGGAGAAACTTCCGGTTAATGGGATTAACAATCAAGTAAAGAGGAGGAAGTGAGAGTCTGAGCAGTTTATGGTGGGGAGCTGTCTGGGGCCAGTCCAGGGCCTCAGTGGCAGGGAGCTAGTCTCAAGGTGCAGCATGGGTCTCAACTTTCACTCTTTCCAGTGATATTTAAAAAACATCTATATGCAGCCAAGTAATGGGGCTCCTGATGACACTTCTGAGCCATATGAAATGTTCTGATGAGAATAGTTCTATCATACTACCTCTTGTGTTCTTTTTGTAATAGAGTCACGTGTTTTTTTTTTTTTTTCTGGCTCATTTTGCTTTGCTGTCTTCTAAAGCAGATAACTCTGCCCACTCTTTGCTGTCTTCCGAAGCAGACAACATGAATAGCTCTTACTCCAATGCTGCCTCTGCCCTCCAAGGCTCTCATACTAGATTTTCTGGAGTTCTTATCTTGTTCTCATTATCAGTGTTCTGAGAAAATCTGTTAATAATGACACAGTGAAGAAACTGGGAGAGAGAGAGAGAGAAAGAGAGAGAGAGAGAAGCAGAGCTTCAGAGCAAACTGAAGATCTAAGCATAGACACAAGCATCATCATGTAAATTCTATGAACTCTGCTCCTGCTATAAGAGTTAGGGGGAAATATTACATTTCTTCACCAGCAGCTCATCTTGAGCCTTAACTGGAGATAGATAGAAACTACACTGACTGCCATGAAACTGCATCTGAAGCTATCTGACCCAGCAGCTTCTCTCCTCTGCCTTGGCCCAGAGCCTAGGAATTCTGATGCTTCTGTGTAAGCATGGAACCCACAGGTGGCACAGTGAGCAGCAGCTGTTTGTGCTGATTCCATACACAGGTACTCACACACAGAAATATCTAGATCATAGAAACCAACCCTGTATCACAGAAGGAGCATTCCCCGTGTTCTAGGAGGCAGGAGAATGGAAGCAAATGAAATAGTACTTATAATAGCTGTTAGGGCTCTGGTGTTTGGATGACCTGTTTTAGGTCTAATTAACATGTCACTGTTGATATCTAAATGTCACTAGAGTAAGATCTAGGTTTGTTTAATCACCCCAATAGTCCAACATTTACAGTGGAAAACACAATAAATAAATTCTTGCTGATGTCTTTAAGAAGTTAATTCTTAGAATAATTTGTTTTCTTTCAGCCTTATTTTCCTCTGCTCAAAAGTGGAGGCATTAAACACCTACTAGTTCATAGGAAGACTCCTTGATGATGTTTAATTGCATTGATGTTCTGAACAAACTGCCTAGTTCATTAAAAGGAGTAATTTGCAAATAAATGTTGATCAACATTTCTCCTTTGCCTATCATGTCCCTTATGTCATTGATGTGGAATAAGCAGAGAATTGGGTGACAGCTGACTACATGTGTATCTATGAGGAAAAGTTATAGGACAGCATAATATAATATTTTGGGTGCTAGTAAATAAGTGACATTTATTTGTGAGGTAATTGACAGAGAAACTGCTTTATGTTTCAGTCTCTTCACAGTAATGATGTAAAAAACTAGCACTAAGCAGAGATTTAAGGATATTTTTATATATGCCTCTCTTAGACTTTTAATTTAAAAATCAGCCATATTTAAAGCAGATGAGCTTGCTGGCATTAGGTGAGCTGAGCTTGATCAGTGAGCAGGAAGTTAGGTGACATGGCCCACTCCCAACTCCTCACATGGTGCTGGTGTCCCTTACAACGTATTCCAAGACATTCATTCTTGCCCCAAGGAACTGGATGTATGCATGTATAAGAGACTGAATGGGCTGATCATTTTGGGAAAACTGTTCATGTTTAGAAAGTGATAGAAATGAAATCCAACAATCATGAACCTCACATTGATAACTCCCAATAATCAGATGGCACTGAAATGGGGAAGATACTGAGTTGCAGGTTTAAGAAGGCTAACTAGAGCAAAAAGGAAATAAGTGCCCAGAAAATAGTAGCACAGTTCGTATTTGAGTGTGTTGATTTCTACTAAGAACAGATGACGAATCCCAGAGCCTTGATAGGGCTTGTGCAAAGAAAAGTAGAATGCATGGAGTACAGGAATGTTAGATTTTAGAAACTACAAGAATATTTATGGCCGTGGGGAATTCTGCAAAGGATGTTCTGGTGAAGAGAATGGTTAGGGAGCAAAAAGAGGAACTTTTTAGACCTACAGAGAGTGAAGTAGGGGAGGAATTGATTTTGAGTGACAGTGAGTAGTTTCTTTTTTGGGCCAGTCATATGGAGTGGGCTCCACGAAGAAGACAGGGAAGCAAGATGAGTGTTAGGTGTCAGTCATACCCGTGAAGAGGATTCTTCTCAAGTGAATTCGGACAAACACCTGTGGACTGGATACACCCATCCCCAGGACATGAGCAAAAACTGTCTTTTAGTAAATAGAATGGAAAAGTCCTATTTTCACAGATAAAAAGACTAGGGGAGAGTGCTGTTATATCACAGGAAGGAAGAGAAGAGTCAAGAAATCAGGTGGGGCAGCTGGGATCCACGGCAGAACAGACAAGAAGCATGGGGGGCCAGGAAAGACCCGTTTGCACCTAGCTGTTTGCTTTGAATGCCTAGATTCTTTAATGCCATTGTGGCTTTCAAAAGGTGGTTTCGTTGACAGGCGACATAGACACTAAAGAAATAGCAGGAAAATAGGTTAAAAGGAAACAGGAATGTAACTAGAGAACATTCATCTGGAAGTTGGGGTGGGAAGAGAAAGTGACAAGTGAAAATGGTGAGTAGGGTCATTTAAAAATCAGTTCAGGATCAGAAGAAAATATACTGTATGTGAAGGCAAGTCTGTTGAGGTGGAAAGTCTGGAAATGCTAAAACCAAATCGTAGTACAATAAGGCAGTAAAAGTCTCTCAAGAGACAGAGACCAGACTCGGGGCAGTGGAAAAATTCACTCCCTTGCTGAGAAGAGGGCGGTAGAGATAAGTGACAACATGTTTCTTGCCATCAGAAACACTTTGTAGTTTCTAGTGACTATCAAAACAGCTTTTCGGTTCAACATTTTGTTCTTAGGTCATTAAGCCTTTGCAGGGAGTCTGTAACGAAATCAGTACCGCCTCCCTCTGATACTGGAGGAAAGCAAACTATTCCAGAGTTTATACCAGGGAGAGATAGACTTGTTGTGCCAAGATCTCAGATCTCCTAATTCTAAAACAAGAGGCAGTGGCCAAGCCATCTCCATGCTGATCACATCTGTCTCACTTTTGTTGAAATATGAATCAAAGAAGATGAAAGTGAGTTTGCTGAATAGCGTTAGGCTTGGCAATAGGTATATCATGTGCTGAGTTGTGTTCCCTCAAAAGGTAATGTTAAAACCTGATCTCTGATTGACTGTGAATATGACCTTATTTGAAAAATAGGGTCTTTGCAAATGTAATTAAGGTTAATTAATTAATCTGGTAGTTAGGATGAGGTCATGCTTGAGTACAGGAGGCTCTTAATCTAATTTAACTGTGTTCTTATAAGAGAAGAGACACAAGGACAGACACTATTAACACTAGTATCCAGATATTCTTCTAAAGTCTTCTTTGGTCATACCTTTGGGCCATTCAGAGGTGGCTGGATCTAGACTGTGTTGCTGGGATTAGGGATATCATGCAGGGATTGATTCATGACATGGCCCCAGGCTTCAATGTGCCCCACCCTGGTGTGAGTGCTAACTACCCCAGAGGTGGAAAGCCTATCTGCTTGTTGCTTGTCACTTACGGATGGCTACTTCAATGCCTTCCTGACCTCTGCCCACCATGAAATGCTCATCCTCTGCCATGACCGTCTGCCATGCCACCCTGCTTTGGAGCCAGCCGATTATAGACTGAGCTCCTCTACAAATTGCGAACTACTATAAAGCTTTCCTCCTTTAACTTTGAGGGTTAGGTGTTGTCTCATCAACAAGAAAAGTAACTAAGACAGAATTTAAGTAAGGCAGGCATACAAGAGAAAAAAATTACTCCTATGATGCAGGAATCCAAGATCAGTGTAACACAGATGGAAGCCAAGGGAGGCCACGCATTGTCAGGCAAAGCAGGGGAAATTCTCCCCTACAGGTTTCACAGGGAAGATGTCACTACTGATGTTTGGATTTCAGACTTCCTGCTCTCAAAACTATGAGAGAAAACATTTCTCTTGTTTTAAATCATTAGTTTAAACTTACTGTTATAAAAGACCTAAAATTGTAAAGAAGCTAATATGGAAGGAAATTACCCAGATAAGTTTGGGAAAATAAAAGCAGAAAGATAGATATAAATGGCTGAGGTGTCTAGTGAATGTTGGAGTTCATAGGAAAGGCGGGCGTGAGAGTATGTGTAGTAGCTTGTAGCTAAACACAATAATTTTGGTTCTAGACAACCACTGAGTTCAAATCATTGTTCAGCCTCTTTTCAGCTGGAACACACTTTGACTTTTGTTTAAGGATTTTAAGGCTGTGTTTAGTTATTTGCAAAGTGGATATAATAATTTCTATATCTTTGAATAATTATGAAGATTAAATTCATAAGATATATAATGGCTCATCAGAGTAACTTATAGTGCTCAGTAAATTTGGGGTAGTTGGTAATGGTTGTAATAGTTAACATTTTTGTTTATGTTCTCCCCATTATATTCCTTTTTAGCACTACTTTTGTCTGGAAATGCAGACAGTAGAAAAACAAAATGAAGCAAAATCCAGTATGAGTACATCTCATTTGTTTGTAGGTAAAGACTGCTCTGACACTAAGGGGAGTGATACTCATAGAATTATTTGTTGTATTAGCCATAATAAAAGAAGGAAGAAATAGATAAGGAGAAAGACAAAGTTTTAATAAGTAACTGAAATTTTCCATGTGCTTTGACTATTAAAGCATAAAATATAGCTGAAAGGATAATGTTGGATATAGAATCCAAGAGTAAGAAGGAATTCAGTTGAGACAAACAGCAGTATTTTAATCTTAGACCTCAAAGTAATTCCAGGAAACAGAGAGATTATAGATTAAAAGATTGAGAGTAGCAAAGCTGATAGATTAAAAAATAGAAAGATTGAAACAAAACACTTGAAGTGACTCATCTGTGTAACAGAACAGTGCATTAAATTCATGAGTTTGTGTCTTTTTAATGTGATGTCTTTGTATACCAATGTGTGATGTAAAGGGGTAATAATGTCAGTATTAGTGACAATATAGTTAATTTTAAACATTTACTCTTTTCCCTGTAGCAGTACTAAGGGTGTTGTGATCATCATTCTGCATAAGCTTAGATCAATCCTCCCATGTAGGTTTGCAAAAATCTCTAAGTTGCTCAACTTGACAGCTGTGGAACTTCTGGCTGTTTATCCTATTTCACCTGCCTCTGCAACCTGTAATTATGCATGGACTCCAATCACTGTTATATGTGCACAGCTTAATGACACGGTAGCTCATGTTTGTGCTGCTTACCACTCAGCTCTTGCCTTGAGCTTCCTGATAATCCAAGAGATGACCTTCACTGAACTGGTTCAGTGACCTTGTGTGAAGAGCTCTGAAGTACAGGAAAGTGAATATCATTTGGGGTGAACCTATGACAATTAAGAAATGAGCATCACTGAAAATATATCCTTGCATATATCTGGACTGATTTTCATTTAATGCAATAGCTTTATAAGACTTCTCAGTGGAGAACTTACTAAATTAGAACAACTGGTTGTTGCTGATCATAAGGGTATGCACTACTGTGAGATGTCATCTTATCTTTTGTCTTTCTCTGTCTCCTAAGTCTTTCCCTGATCCTTTTTTTGGTATTGTTTTTCTAAACAAATTGACAGTAAGGATTTACTGGAGAACCTTGAGAATATCTGTTTTGCAGCAGTATCACCATCTCTGCAGCCTTCACCTGTCCATAGTTAGGATGATCCACATATGGAAATTAAGGTATGTGGTATCTTGTGTGCAGTGGAACACAGTGAGCACAAGAACACAGGTGAGTGCTGTGGAGAAGGCTAGCTTCTGTGAACAACACTAGTGGTCTTGACAACTGGAAATGACAAGCTCAGGGCAGTCAAATGCTAGCTTAAGTCATGCTGTGAAATCGGGAGTTTCTTTATAACAGGTTTCAGTGAGTTTTATCTTTTGTAACTATAAGGCATACAGTACTGAAAAATTCAGGTATGGAGTCCATTAGAAGAATAAAAAGACCTACAAATGAACCTAAATATTCCTTTCAATAAGTTATGTTTAAAAAGTAGGTCCTCAATAGACAAAAGGTGGGGCATTATCCTGGAATGGGGGCATTCTAAAATATGCCTGTGACTTTTTAATGCCTCAGGCTACCTTTCCACCTGCTGCAGTAGAACAGTCTGCAGAATCTCCATCTGCAGGAGGCTTGCAAGATGATGCTACTGCTGCCCAGAATTCTCTGTTGTCTCCAGACCCACTTACTACATTTCAGTAAAGACCAAATAAAAGAGCACAGGCTTGCTCCAGGGCTGCAGAGCCTACACTCAAGAGATTTGCAGACCTTGCTAATGCATTTGGGCAGGAAATATGAGCTGTATGGGACTACATTTTAGTAGGTGAATTGGGATTAAAGAAGGCAAATATAAGACTGGGCAATGGATAATTATTTGGCAGCCATTTGAATGCCTGGACTTAATGGTCTACCAAGGATACATGCAGCAGATTAAAAGTATGCTGAGTGTCTCATTGCAGCAAATGAATGAAAAATTATGACTGTACAATTGATGAAGAAAAAATTTGATAAATTCATCACCCTCTAATGATAGAATCTTTCAAAAATTAAGAATTGAAGAGAACTGTCTAAGCAATAGCAATCATTATAAAACGATATAGCTAGTTTCATAGTTGATACTGAATGTCTAGTGCTTAAGAACAAGGGAGGAATGTTTGTTTCTGCTGTTGCTATTCAATGGGGTGGACTCTAAGAAACACAATTAGGTGGGAAATGGAAACTAAAGCAATTAATTAAGAAGAAAATAATGAAACTATCTTTACCTGAAGATGGCATGACTGTCTGCCTAGAAAATTCCATGGGATTTACCCCATCCTACCCCTTAAAATCTTCAAATTAATAATTGAATTAATTATACAATATAATATCTCCTCACCAGTATATACTAGAAATAAATATACTGAGAATCAAATCTAAAATATAACACTCTGTATAACTGCTCCAAAGGAGATAAAACACCTAAACAAATATTTAACAAAACACATGCAAGGACAGTATGCTGGAAATGACAAATTATTGATTGGATAAATCAGAGAAGCTTTAACTTAATGGAGAGACAGTATTCATGGATTAGATAACTTCATACAATAGAATTGAGAGTTCCCCATCCACTGATCTATTGGTGTAGTGAAATTCCTATCGAAACCCCAGCAAGATCTTTGTGGATCTTGAAAAGCTTATTCTAAAATTTACGTGGAATCTCCACACTGATCTCCACAGAGGTTGTATGAGTCTACATTCCGACCAGCAGTGGTGGAAAAGCACATGTCCTAGAATAGTGAAAATAATTCTTAACAACAAAACAAGAGGGAAAAATTATTCTGTCCAATATCTAGGCTGATTCTGAAGCTATAGTAATCAGGACAATGTGATGCTGGCAAAGAGATCAGTGGAACAGAGCAAAGAACTGTAAAAAGATCCACATAAATGTACTCGACTGATTTTGATAAAAATGTAAAAGCAGTTGAATGTTAGAAACCTTTTTAGCCAATGAGATGACATGCAGGTATCTAAACATACAGGGCTTTAGAATGGATTATTAAAAAATGTCTGAAATAAACCATATGATTATATGTCTAAAGTTTCCAGAAAATACTACTTTTAGTAAGTTTCAAATTTGTTCTACACTACAGTATACAGAAACTGGCTAAACAAGTTTCTAGTCCTGATGTCTAAAGTTTCATTTTATCTGGCTTAAAACTCAGAGTTCTAAAATTTATATTTCAAAAAACCCCCAGGTATGGTTCCTCTTACCTGGGGCCACACTTTACATTAAGAAATAAGAAAGGCATCAGGGAGGAGGCAGCTCCAGAATTTCAGAGCAGTTCAGCGCTTGTTGGACTCTGCAGACATGGTTTGAGAAAGGGAGATACTGGCTGCCTAATATAAATGGTGATGATTAGATTCCAGACTGACTGAGAGTAAGATACCAGTTAGCCATCAGAGGAAAGTAAGGTAAAAAACAAAACAAAACAAAACAAAAAACATGGTTCATTGCTACCACAGGTAAGTAGTCTGGTGTGATAATCTAGATTATCTCGATTGCTTCCACTAATTTGCAGCACTGTCTGAAATCAAGGTGGCTTTTGATGAAAGGTGAAGCCCTGCTCCATGAGGATGGGACTTGAAAATCCAATCTAAGTACATATGGTAAGGATCTCTTTGGTTCTTCCCAAAGGAACTGGGTCAGGATTACACCAGGCATGAGAATTAGGACAGTTGAATGGGTCTTCCAACCTAACACTAATACCAATCAACTAGAGATGCCTTCACAGTCCTCCAGCTAAGTGTTAAGATATAGCAAAGTCAGCTGTTCAAAACACTGCTTCAAGCTCATCTCATAAGGAGTCGAATGCACATTAAGGTAGCTTGTGGTTATTTTCTTGGATCCTGAGTGCATGATTGATACATATTTTCTTGGTAGCTGGCCATGCTGAATAGTTGATGTTTAAAGCAATAGTTGTCATGGTAAGAAGTGAGAGCCCTCAGGATTCAATCATCTGTGAAAAGCCCCACTTCTGCATTCTGTTGCATTGGGGTCTAAGCCTTCCACATAGAAGCTGTTCAGGGACACTTCTGATTCAGACCATAAAAGCACATTCTTTTCTTTGGATGAGATTATGCTCAGAATGAACAAGACACGGTGCTTTGTTTCCAAGTATGTGGATATAGGACTCAGTGTGTGAAAACAGAACTCATATCTCTTCTCCTCACTTCCTGTGACCAATTACTGAATTTGTGACTTCTGCCTTCACATACCCACCTTGTATATACAAAGGCCCTAGTCTCCAAGGAAGAACTGTTGTGAACAGAAGTACATTTGATTTCCACTTTATTTACTTTTTAAAATTTTGACATTGAAATAAATTTTGTTAATAAAAATATTGAAATGAAGATGCCAATTTAAATACAAAATGTTTTTTAGTTGATAAAGTCTGTATTAAGCTTTAAGTCTTACAGGCTCATTTTGGATTTACACCTGTTAGAATATAAAACAAGAAAGAAAGCATTACTATTCTAGTAGGGGATAGATTTTGATCACTGTGAGGAGTGATAGTTACTTCTACACATTTGGAAAAGGCAGTTTTGTGTCTGCATCCCAGAAGATTCCCTGGATCATCCTTGAAGCGTCTGTGGCAGTGATGGTGCTTTAACAATGAGTGCAAGACCACAAGACTCAGACCCTTTTATGATGAAGTTCTAGGTCATATTACTAGGCAAGTAGCCTAGATCAGCTCAAATACTGTTCTGGTTTTTTGTTTGTTTGTTTGTTTGTTTGTTTTTTTTTAAATGATCAAGGAAGTGAAGAGGAAAGGAAAGACCATGAATATCAGTCTTAGGACTACCAAGGTCACCAGGGAATTTCTCTTGTTTTCTGAACTTCGTTATCTTAAGGCTTCTCAGAATTAATAGCTACTATAAGCTAAATGGATCTCTATGCTTTATTGAAATTTTCCTAGCCCTCTAAGAAATAAAATTAATATTTGATCATAAAATTGAAGGACTCCTGTCTTGTGATAGACAAGTAAAATAAGAGGGCATGCATCAATCTGCAGCATAACATGCCTATTATTGTCACCCCAGATCTGTTGGGCACCTTCTGTCTCTATGCTACTCATTTTGCCCAGTTACAACTGGACAGTCAACTCTGCACTGACTGTGCCCTCTCCCTACATGGATGTATCCAATTAGCCCTTGCTTTGTCCCCAGTCTATTGCCTTCCACATGCATTTGCACTAAGGCAGTGAGAGGCCATGAGACATTGAGGCAGTTAATTCTCTTTGGGAGAAAACCTGTGGGATATGGAATCCATGGTAAAATCTGTCTCTTTCCTCGACTATGAACTGCATCAGGGAACAGTACTTCTTATGACCTTTCTGAATACAGTCCCACAATATGGATTAATCTCTTGAGTTTGCCGCCAAGCAGTGATTAGCTCAATAACTGGCTCACCCTCCCTTTCCAATCCCCTTTTCCTTGACTTTCTTGATTCCCTAGGATTGTACTTTCCTGTTAATTAATAGCCTCAGGGTCTTCATTCTGGTTAGTCTAGGCTAAAAACTGTGTACTATCTTCATTTCTATTTAAGAAAAAAAAATTAGGTTTAAAAACTTGCTAAAGATCTTATATCTATGTCCTTCACACCTAAGTCAGTCTGGCTCACAATCTGGTGCTTAATTAATGTATTTAATAGAAGACAGACATGATCTAGTTGCTGAAAACAGCTGGGCTAGTAAAAATCAATCCTGTAGACTAAGCATAATAGTTGGAGTAGTAAAAGTCCTGAACTATGGTCCTGAGACACAAAGTGATAATTCATGAGTGGGAGTAAAGGTTGCTTTTTTTGTGAGACCTAGACCAGTACAGGTAAGGTATTCTGCAGTGCAGTGGAAGCGTGCTGTGAGAAATGGGGATGGTGTCCCTGGTGAGAATATTTTAGAAAGTGAGCAGAGTCAGAGAGAAAGAGAGACAGACAGACAGACAGACAGACGGACAGACAGAGAGAGAGAGAGAAATAGAAAGATGGAGGAAGAAGAAAAAAGCTGAGATGTGATCACAGGGTGAGAGAATTTCTCTAACATGTTAGGTGATGAAATATGGTGTTGGATATGAGTTGTGGATACAGGGGATGAGGACGGAAGTTTTTAACAATTCAGTTACTGGTGGCTGTGGTGAGACCAGGGCAAGGAGCAAAGGGTGCAAAGCCTTATCTTGTAAGACCACAAGTATAGCATAGATAATGGAGGTAAAGTGGTTAATTTGACCCTGTAGATCAATCCCAAAAAAGAAATTAGTACATCAAGGAGGATTTTAGAGAAAGTCAGTGATTTAAGATTTAAAGAAAAAAGAACCACTTCTCAGAAGAGCCAGATTTCAAAAGTCAACTATTTCACCTATTTCCAAAGTCACAGCATTTAAAATACCGATTTTACACTAATATATCAATTATAACTAAAACAGTGGCAGTGAATAAAGGAAATGCTCTAGACAAGCCAGACACTTCCTATCGTAGCATTTTGTCACCTGCCACTAGCTGCTCCAACAGTCTTTTGTCACACCTCAAGGAATATCTTTTAAAGAATCCAGTTAGATTATGATATCACTTTCTGCAAAATATGGAATGTCTTCCTTTGCATTAGAAATAAATTTCACTTTTTAGCCCAATCTTAACGACCTGTCTCTATTCTACTTCTTTATACTGATCTACCCATATGCTCCAACTATAATGATACTTTTTTCTCGTAAGGTATTTGAGGAAGCTTCCTTGTAAGTAAGCCTCAGCTAAAGGCCCCATCTCAAAGGGACTCTCTCCTTCCACAGTAGCCATAGTCATTGAATCTATGTCTCCCTATAAACTCCCCTGCTTTATTCTCTGCACTGTAATTTTAATTACCTGAGGGTCTTCAATTTATGTCTTTATCTGTTCATTTTGCGCCATTTTATATCACTTACAGTTCTGAAAAGCAAGAACCAGTTTTACCATGTTCACATTTACATTGAGCCCAAAACCTGGCAAGGTGCTTGGAACAGACAGCCACCCATATCCCTTCTCCAAACAAATATCACTAAACTGTTGAATACATGTACTAAGTGATGCATAACAATAAGTATTTGTGTGGACTTCACAATCTGTGCACTCTTAAAGTCTCTTGGTTGAATACTACTTTCATTAAATACTAAACCCAATGTTTTCAATGCCATTTGTACAAAATCATCACTTTGTTTTCTAAAGAATTGAAAATATTCTAGTACTAATTGAATATTTGTATGTGAATTATTTTTCTTTATTAACTTACATATTGTTTTAATTTTATTTTATTAACATGTATTATGTGCATATTAATTGGATAGATGCATATCTTAATGTCAGCCAACAGTATACATGAGATCAAATAGTTATCATACATATGAAACAAGAATTATCAGACTATGGCCCCTAGGTTAAATATGCTCACCTCATGTTTTTACAAATAAAGTTTCACTGGAGCACAGCCTCACTCCTATGTTAACTTATTTTCTATGGCAGCCTTTCTGTCACAGATATGTGGCCGAAACAATGGGACCTTCAACAGTGAAAATATTCACTGTCAGGCTTTTCATAGAGAAATGTTAACTGACTTTAGTACAAGACATTATACGCTCAAAAATGAAAATTATATGAGGAAAAATGCTACAAAATATCAAAGGGAAGATGAGAGGATTGACTATATATAGTGTTGTGAAATCCAGGAAATTTGGTAGGGGTATTGTTAGGAGAATGTACTCAAATGGTGTTAGATTTAAGAATGAGAGAGAAATCCACATTTCAGAGGGTTGGTCAGAAATCAGAGTTTACTGGCTGAAGAATCAACTTCCTTTATAGGCTAGTTCTTAGTTCTCTTGCTGTGAGACACACTGTTCTCCTCCACTTCACATGGGAGCCCCTGCTCCCACCTCTCTGTTAGTCTTCTGTCTGTGCAGTCTGAAGTGTAGGGAACACTTGCCATCTTCAAGATTAATGGTTTCCTCCATGGCGTTACAATTACAGGTTTTAGTCAGTTCATTATTCCACTTCGTTTTTGGGTCCTGACAGTTACACTGTGGAAGCTAATTGAATTGGCTTTACCTCAAGACATTCCCGTAAGATCTTACCTTGATATCTGGGAATTTGGGGGGTCACTGACCAATTGGTCTAATTTCTCTGTTCCAATATTTTAGAAAAGTTATTATTTTCCTATTTCTCCTCTGGAATATTTCACATTCTTTTTCTATGTGGAGCACAGTGTTCTCTATATAAAAGAACAAATCACTGACCTATAATTTAGTATGCCACACACTGAGCTTCTTCTATAAGAAGTTATAGAGGAGTTTCACAGTAAACCCTTATTCTTTTTCATAGCCTCCCTCTAGATCAATTAGAAAAAAATATATAGAAGAAGTGGACATTAGTCTTCATTTATTAACAACCCATTTTTTTTTCTTTCAGGTACATTATAATTTAGGCTATGAAAAATCCAGCCTAGTAACAGCACTTGTTTGGTTGGTTATGGTGGCATTATCCTAGAATGTTCACTATAATCTGTAAGCAGGTCTTTGGGTTTTTGGCTGCCTCTCAGGCTTACATCAAATTCACAGAATAACATTTGGTGAAGAAATGAATGTTTAAGTGCATCTAATCATTATAATAGTCAAAACTATATATGTGAGAAGACTAATTATAATCCAAAGTTTGTTTAATGAACATAGGATTTAGGTGGAGAAGGAACAGATGCTGGTTAGAATATTACATCATTGGCAATTGATACCCACTGCAGGTCCATCCATCTCCTATTGAGAGTGACACCTTCAAAGGACCAGAAAACTACACCATGAATCAGAGAAACTAATCCTATGAAAAGGGCCACACGAGTTCTTCTAATGTCAGCCTCTCTGATGCTGACTTTCCACATATACCCTGTTGAAACATTTCTGCTTCAGTGACTGTTATGCAATCAATCATTCCATCAAATCTTCCTCTTTCTGCTCTCTGCCAGAGGGATACTCACCTCGAGATGATGATGTCTGCATGTTTCTTGTTTGGTCCATTGCATGTAAATTTATTAGCTTGACTCCCAAAGCTCTGCGGTAGCTCACTGCTGTCTTATGTGCTATTAGTATGAAGTGGGGTTTCTAAACCTTGCCATTGTCAACATTTGAGACCAGATAATATTTTGTTATGTGGATTGCAGGGTAATGTTTTGTCACATGGATCATAGGATGTATAGCAACAGTCTTAACCTCTACCCGCTATAAATTAACAACAACTCCCATACTTGTAGTTATGACAAGTAAATATGTTTCTTGCCACTAGCAAATACTGCTTGGCAATAAAAATGATCTCTCATTTAAAATCCCCTAATATAGGGTAGTTAGGTTTAGGGAGAGAGGATCCTGATTCTTTCCACAGTTTAAGACAAAAAGTTGTCACACAAGTCAAACTGAATTCCAGCTTTGTGGTGTTTGACTACTCTACTTTTTTCATAGAAAGTCTTTTTATCATAGTAAGTGCATTTATAGTAAGTGCATTTATAAAAATCAATTCATAGGCTCTGGTTTCTTCTCATGAAGCAATTATGCTTAAATATTCTATTTTTGATCTGAAATGTCCCCAAAAGCTCATGTGTTGAAGAGTGGTCTTCAGTCCTGCCGTAGGAAGATAGTGGTAATTTTAGAAGGAGGGGCCTGCTGGTAAGTTAGTACACTACTGGTAGCCTCTTGAAGGGATATTAAGACTCTGCCCCACTTACCTCTGCTTCTCCTGAAGTGAACAGGCCTTCCATGACATGTGTTTCCACCTTGATGCACTGTGTTGCCCTGGTCCAAGGAAGCAGAGCCATGATGGTGGACTGAAATCTTTCAGCCAAAATAAGTCTTGCCTCCATTTAACTGATTACATCAATTATTTTGTCAAAAAGATAACTAAAGCAACTGTCTTTCCTAGCAAATCCTCATTTTCTCATATCTATTTGGGCAGAAGGTTTAGAATGTGTAAGTAAAGAATTTTGCTCAGCTATGCAGAGAATTATATTTTTAGTGAGAGGGTAAACTATTTCAAAATTTGTAGTCCTCATAATATATATCAATATACATGACTGACTTCAGTATGAAACCTGTTGTGCATTTCAATTTCTGTGGGTGCTTCAGATCTCCGGGTCCATCATGACAGTCCTCAGGACTTGAAATATTGACATTAGATTCCCTTCTAATTGTGGACAAAACTCATTAGACTTTATCATGACTTTATCGTGTTTCCCTAACCATGGCACTTCCTTGATGAAAGCTAGGTTACTGAGAAATAAGTTTAGACCATAGAAATCTCGGTTGATTGAATCAGATGTTCTTACCATGTATTATTAGAACTACTTTACTATTTTTTTCTTTTTATCTCTTTAAAGACCGTTGTAAGTCTCTATCTTAAAATTCTTAGGGTTTTGAATTTTTAAATTTTCAGGAAGTCCTCCCCAGCCATCTGTCTGTGTTGTTAGTTGTCCCAATTTTGTGTACTTCATTCCAACCCTTGGTTGGTTTGGGACCCTTAAGAGTCACTGAATGTCAATCCCTCTGGAGAAATCATTCCATTATCTTATTCATAGCTTTCTTATTCACTGAATGTCACCTGATCCTGGCTGAAGATTCTTCTTCAATTCACTTGGCTCTTTCTGGTCACAACTTCTCCTTAGTGGTACACTAAAGGGAAAAATCCTATCTTTGAATTTGGGAGTTAGAAGCCCAGCAAGAGCCTTTTGCTTCAGGAAAGTTGCTTTGTGTCCTGCAAGACTCTCAGAAATAAGATGCTATTAGGACTTTGCTTGCCCTAAACTACAAAGACATAAATATATAGAAAGCAAAAATTAATTGTGGTATCTCAAAAAATTGCCTGCTGTACAGGCTACAAGTCACGTAGCCATCTTTTTTGTCCTTCTGTGTCCTATAAGAAGCACACTTCACCTAGAAGTCCAGTAGAGGTTTAAAGTAGACTCTTAAAAATAGAAATAACCATGATATGAAAGACGGAGACAGTATTTACTGGAGGAGTCTCTGCATGGATGAAACCATCTAGTTTGTTGCAGATACAAACAGTTTATCTAGATCCCTGCTCTGCTCCCACAACACTCTGCCTTGACGTGTCATCACATAGGCATGTGTTTGCATTTTTCATCAGACCCACCACTCTCCTCTTGCTGTTTTGTTTTCCTGAGTGATTGAACATGCCATCCTTACCCTGATGTGGCACAGCACAGGGCCCAGGCCAATCCAATGTCATAGACATTAATAGCTTCCTTCATTGGTCTGAATTTTTCTTTCCCCTTGCTCAATTATCACATTGTTTTCAAAAGTATAATTAGTTGTCATAGGAAATCTAGGTAAACTCACATAGAAGGTATCAGTTTCCTCACCTTTTGTCAGCTATGAATAAAGCTGCTATTAAAACATCCTTGTTTAGGTTTTTGTGTGAGCGTAAATTTTCAGTTGCTTTTTAGCTATGAATTAGTGTGATTGCTGGATTAGATGGTAAAAATGTATAAATAAAATGTTGTATGCTCTCTTCCAAAGTGGTTGCACCATTCTGTATTACGAACAGCAGTGGATAAGTGTCCCTTCCCCTTTGCATCCTCATCACATTTGTAAGGACCAGTGTTTCAGACTTTGCCATTCTAACAGATAGATCATGATACCTCAGCTTATTTTAATGTGCATTTCCTTGAGTACATATGATGCGGAACATCTTGCTCTATCCTTATTTACTATAAGGGTGTATTCTTCGGTGAAGTATCTATTAAGATATTTGTCCCATTTTTAAATTGGGCTCTTTTGGTTTTTATTGTTGGTTTTTCAGACTTGCCAATATATTTAGGGTCAGTCCTTTTTCAGGTGTGTCTCTGGCAAATATTTTCTTTAAAACTATGGTTTATTCTTTAATTCTATTGATGTATTTGCATAACAAACTTCTTCAGTTATTTCTCTTATGTAGTGGGCTTTTGGTATTGTATCTTTTCAGAAAACCTATTTCCATACCTAAATGATGTCTGAGTTTTCATTTATGTAATCTTTTAGGAGCTTTATGGTTTTGCATCTTACATCTAGGTATAAGATCCATTTAGAGTTGGCTTTTGTGAAGGATTTAAAATTCATCTCTGTATTAACTTTTTGCATGTGTATATCCAGTTGTTCCAGCATTATTTGTAGAAGGCTCTCTTTCCTCTTCTTTGTTAAAAATTAGTTGACTATGTTTATGTGAATATATTTATGAGCTCTCTATTTTGCTCTATTTATATAATTGTTTTTTCACCAATAGCATGTAGTTTTTATTACTATAATTTTGCAATATTTTTGAAGGAATGTAATGTCAGTCCTCCATAAACCTTATTTTTTCTTTCACTGTTGTTTTGACTAAGTTTTTGGTCTCCTCATATAAACTAAAATCAGTCTGTCAATATTTATAAAATTATTTGTTGTGTTTTTGATTTAGATTGCATAAAATCTATAAATCAAGTTTGCGAGAATTAATAATACCTAGACAATATTTTCCTCCTATCCATGAATACAGAATATCAGAATATCTTTCCATTTTTTTTCTTCTTTGATTTTGTTCAACAGAGGTCTTTTTTCCCATTAATGGGATTTGAATCTAAGGCTTTATCAGTGAGCTACTCCTGTCACATAGCTCTTCCACGTATTTTGTTAGATTTTTGAGTTGTGCTTTAATTTCAGATTCTATTTTTTATCATTAGAAAGTTGTGAGTAATTTTTATATATTAATCTTGTATGTTACAAAGCTTTTCTATGATCACATATTATTTGGGGGCTTTTTATTGACTTTTTTAGATATTATTCATTGGTGATCATGTCATCTGAGAATAATGATCATTTTATGATTTCTTTCCTATCCTATATTTTAATTCATTTTTTGTCTTATTGTGTTAGTTAGAACCTTCAGTATAATGATAAAAATGAGTGGAGTCATGGGACCTCCTTGAACTGTTAGTGGGAAAGATTTGGGTTTCTCTTCATTAATTGTGATTTTTATAGTTTTTTATAAAGTTGCAGAAATTATCTCGTACTGACACATGGATAAAAGTTGTTTTTAGTTGTGAACAGTATATTTTTTAGGTGCTTTTTCTGTATTTGTTGATTTGGTCATATGATTTATATTTTTTCTCCTCTTTATATAATAGGTTACATTGATGAATTTTCAAATGTCAAGCCAGATTTATGTATGTAGTGTAAATCTCATTTGATTGTCGTTTGGTTATCTTTTTGTAAATTGTTAGATTTGAATCTCTGACATTTGGTTGAGAATTGTTGCATTTTTGTCATAAGAGTTATTGATCTGTTGTTGTCTTTATTCCTAATGTCTTTGTCTGATTTTTATATTAGGTTAATGATGGCCTCAGAATATATTAGGAAGATTATGCTTCCATCTTTGAAAGTGATTGTAGTAAACTGATACAATTTATTTTATAAATGCTCAATCTTGAATCTTTCACTCTTTCTAGTCAATTAGACTCATAAAACACCACACAGGTTGGTCTTGGGTTAAGTAGTTTCCCTGAGGACAAGTTGTTTTAAGAAAAACTGAATGCTCTAACTTGCTCAGTGGTGATTCCTGTTCCTCTACTCCTGCTGGAAGAGCAAGGAGATTTTTTTTTTTATATTTAAAGGGATAACTTGGTCAGGTTTTTGGAAGTAAATCTCACAAAATTGGGGAGTCTCCATATAGGGGTTTCCCTGGAGATATTTTTTTTAACTCTAAGAGTTGTACATTCTGATCTTCCAACATTACAATATGGTTAAAATATAGATTCACTGCAAGACCTGTATGTTCCCTGCAGTCCATTCTCCCTGTGAGTCTCTGGCCTTTGAAGCAGGGGCTCTCTGTGTTCATCTTCTGGTCTGCCCAATCTCGAGGACAATGACTTGCCCAGAGTCCTCACCTTTCCTTCTGCTCTTAGAAGATTGGTTGATGTTTTAGTCTGTTCAGCTTTGTACTTATTTCTGGTCCAAGCCATGTGGTTTCATTGTACAGCAAAAATACTATTTCCGTGATGCTATGCATTCTTCTACCATTGAAGAACTACTGCTTTGACTTACGGTTTAGTCTTTTATTAAAATGAGGAGGATTTACCCATTATGCCCGTAGTTGATCAATCCTTAACAAAAGGTACAAGATATATCCAAATATATGTTCTATTCTCAGAGATACCATCTTATTTTCAGTCTATATCTCTCCCTCCTTTCCTGTACTGTTTGAATAAATTTTGCCATTGCTTTTTATCTCTCCATCTCATGCTCCAATCATATCAGTTTTCCAAAAGTATTTTTCTAAGCTAAGCCACTCCAATAGGAGGTGCACACTCTTTTCTTTGTGATTCACAAACAGCACTCAGAAGCCTGCCTGCAAAAAGGTATCTACTGAGAACAGAACTACAAGATCACTTCTTTCCAGAAATAATTTTAAATGTAATTTTCACTGATCAAAAATTTCTAGGCAAGCACAGTAATGTTAGCCTTGAGAAGGACAGAACATCAAGGGTGGGGATGATATTTATCTGTACTGAGACCTACAAGAGGCTCTCTATTTCCTTGTCAATGCCTCTTTTACCACAAGGAAATTGGCCAGACAGATAAAATAGAAGAATTGCTGAGATGACCCAAACATATATCATTTTTTCTGAGTTGAGTGGATTCTTTCCAGAACATTTTGTTAGCCATGTAAAGAGAAAAGGGATGAGATATCAGAAGGCAGAGGTAGAGAAGGCAAATAACACAAGAGGTGGAGAGCTGTGTTCAGAGGATTGCAAGCCCCATAAACACTGGCTAAATGCAAGTGAGGATTTCAGAAATGATGTTCCCTGGTGTTAATTTTGAAGGGCCTGTGGATGTTTGTAAGTGTACTTAAGAAATGTACTACATTTAACATTGTTAACCAGTCTGTCTCTGAAACTTGACATTTTCAGTACACATATTGAGGTTTAGATTCTAGAGTCTGACAAGGCAGGTTTCCATCCAACCCTTATCACTTAGTAGATACTGGACTTGAGCAAGTTATTTGATTATTCTATCTGAGGCAAATCTATTAACAGAGCTTCACTATTTCATATTAGTTACTCAGTTAAAATGCAAGGCAGATGAGATAAGGCAGACTGATGCACAGGTGGTCAAGTAGAGTAATCTGAAACTCTGAATCTGTGAGGAGAAAAGTATATAATTGGAATTCTTTCCTAGAGGAGAGTCTTGGGTTTTTGGCTGTCAGTGACCGTGACAAAGATGTAAGAGTCCATTCTCTGGAAGAGCGTGACATCTCAACTATCAATATTGACAACACGAGTGCAGCTGTACCCACCTTGAGTGTTTGGGCTCTTAGGAAGTGGATGGCTTTTTTTGAAGTGGTGGCACAGAAATTGCCTAAGGACTTTGTTCTGGATTCTGAGCTCCTCAGATAGATCGATTTCACTCTAATGAATCAATCCTTTGAAACCCGCTCTGTGATATTGCAGACACCTCTTCCTGAGCTCTGTGGCCAAGAAAAGCCCAGCCAAGCTGTGGGGCTGATCCTTTTTCATTTCACTGTAATTAGGAGTTTGTCTTTCTCTGAGACAGAAAGAGGCTGGCAGAAGAGCAGGTACAGGAGCATCCCATAGGGTATTCCAGAGGATCAGGCAATCTCACCACTGATGAAGAGGCCAGAGGGGCTCGTTATATAGGAAAATGTTCCTCTCTGCAGCAGAAAGGTGAGGCCTATGCCTCATGCTGGTGAGCTGATTATTTGGCACATTCCAATTAGTACTGAATCTAAATGGAATAGTGTATTTTTCCATAATTCCTGCAATTATCCAAGTCCTCTCTGGGAGAACACTGTCTTTCCCTCCAGCTGAAAGCAGAGAATTAAGCTCCGCTGTGAGACCTGTTGATTAGTGCCGCTGAATTAGTGATGCTTGTGATTTGCTCGGAGGTGTGCCTTCTTTGCCAGCACACAGTTGCCTTTTGAACCTGCATTCCCTTCCCTTTGCTTCCTCAGTGGCCTCATTAAACAATGATTCTGATCTGGAAAATGCTTTCAAGGCTCCCAGCCTATGTAACTGTACCCAAGATAGGGTTTAGGGCTCCTCCAAACAGGTCAGCTCCTGTCCCTTGTGGTGGGCAGGGATGATTTGAGAGTGGTTTTCTGAGCAAAGAGCAACAGTACCGACTGTGTGTCTCTAACTCAAAACTACAGATGAGTCAACAATAACAGCGTCCTCAATGGGTGACAGCAGAAAAGGCAGACGCCTGAAGAGTGTACATGTGTATTCAGCACTCCTGACAGAGACCTCCAAAGGAGGAGCACATGGAATCAGTGAAACTTCATTTAGTCTTGGCAGCTTGGTGGCCCTGTTGTGGAGAGAGTGGCAGATGTCCCTGCCACAGGAACAGTATAGTTTAAATGCAATGAGCACTGGGTCCAGGCCTCTGGTTTTGTTTGTTTGTTTTTTACAGTGATTCACAAGTGGTGAAATGTCAGGATCTTAAGGAATAGAAGAATGTGAGTGGGAGTCAAAACAGTGGTGAGAGTTGGACTGGATGAAGCTTCCCTGTAGGGATATTTGATGAGCATATAACACTGGGAAATTAATCAAGTTGAAAATAAGAGGGTTGCCATTTGTTTATTTGTCTGATCCTTCTTGTATTCAGAAGAAGGTATTCCAAACATTGTCCCCAGGCTGGTGAACAATGTGACTGAAAATGAAGAAATATTTGCCTTTCTCTTTTCAACATTACCCTACTTGATTGACTGAACTAATGTCTTCTAATTAAACTCTCTAGCTAGCCTCTGACCTCAAGAAGCATATACTGAAGATAGTTTCTTATAACTCTCTTGAGGTATGACTTACATACCACAAATGTCCATCCATAGTATATATAAGGGCCACAGATTCTCAGAAAATGATTGGAATTGAAATTTTCACCATACTCCAGTTTTAGACTATTACCATTGTCCCACTTTTTCCTATGAAAACAGAATTCATTCCTGTTCCCCTTTTTCCCCTCCCCAGCCCAGCCAAGAACTAATATCTCTTTTACTACAGATTTTTCCCTTAGAAGTCTTGTATATATAGACACATATAATATACAGTCTCTTGAATCTGGATTTTTCCTCACAACGTATTTTTGTAGCACTATCAACATCTGGTTCCTTTTAGATGGCAGAGAAGTGTTCTGTTGTGCAGATACACAGCGCCATATTTCATTTATTCCTTCACAGTAGATACATGGATGGACTGTTTCCATTTGGGATGTTATGAATATAGTGTTGCTGCAAACATTTGTCTTTAAGTTGTTTTGTAACTATGTTCAAATTTTACTAAGAGTAGAACTTCTGAGTACAGTAAAAATGATTTTAATTATGTTTGTGTCTGTGCACGTGTGTGTGTATATATGCAGTACTCAGGACTGAACCCAAGACCATTAAAATGAGCTACATCCTCAGCCTTTTTTTAATTCAAATCTTTGTTGGTACATAATATATACACATCATAGACACATTCAGCAGTGAGAATGTGTACCAGTTGATGGTGTGATCTGACTTAATTCTCACTTTTTCCCATTTCCCTACCCACCCTACAACCCTCCACCCCCTATACGCATGGGCTTTGTTTCCTTTTTATTACCATCATATTATTTATCCCCCTGGTTGCTCACCCTATACCCCATTTTCTTTTAAATATTTTCTATTACACAATATCTACTATATATTCTACTCCTCAGCTGTTTTTTTAAATTTTGAGATCGGATCTCATTAAGTTTCCCAGGTTAGGCTGGAACTTGGGATCCTCCTGCCTCAATATCTCAGAATGCTGAATTCCAGACCTGCAGCACCTCACCTAGCATGAGTGTTTTTCATTTTTAAGTACAATCTTTTCAAATGGCTATGTGTTGCATGGTTGTATAAGCGGTGTGCAAGGCTTTCAGGTTTCCTGCATCTTTGTCCGCATGTGCCACAGCCGGTCAAGTCTGGTTGTTCTAGTGCATGTGCAGTGGCATCTCCTTCTCTTTGGTGTGTGAGTTTCCCTGATGACTAATTACACTGAGGATCTTTTTTTGCATCACGTAGTCATTCATATGTTCTTTTGGTGAAATTTCTTTTCAAATATTTGGCTCATTTCTTAAACTGTTGCTCCTTTAAGCACTTTTTGATGATTTCTAAGAGTTTGTCATAATTTTCAAATGTTGTCTTTGAGTCTCTAGCTTGCATTTTTATTTTCTTTATGACATCTTCTGATGCACAAAACTTTTTATTTGGATAACATCCAAAACAATGATTTTTAATCTTATAAATCATATATTGGCATTACACTTAAGGAATTTTTCCTTATCCAAATACTTGAAAAATTTCCTCTATTTTGTCATCTAGGGTAGTGAAAATCTTCATTCTTATGTTTAGGACAGTGTGTTAATTTATGCATGTGGCATGATATTAGAAGTGTAAGTTAATTTTGATTGCTTATTTGTTTTAGACATGGACGTCAGTAGTCACAGTTACTTGTTGACACCACCCCCATGAAATTACATTTTTGTCAAAAATCAACTACTTGTTCTGGGCCCTTACTCCTGTTTGACTAACTGAAATCTCAAAGCTCACT
>PVIR01005885.1:0-10273 GCA_004026965.1 Petromus typicus
GGGGGGTGGGGGTGGTAAGGTGGGTAGGGTTATGGGGAAAAATGATAATTAAGTTGTGTCATATACTGGTACAGATTCTCATTGTTGAATGCAATCATAATGTGTATATGTAATGTACCAATAAAGATTTCCATTAAAAAATAGATATCGTTTTAATGCCATGAAGTTAATAATTCATTTTATACTTTTATATATGACATATTTTGGGGTTTTTATAGAGACAGGGTCTCTTTTTGTAGTTCAGGCTGGCCTTTAGCTCACCATGTAGCTCAGGCAAGCCTCGAAGTCACAGCAATTCACCTGCCTCTGACTCCTGAGTGCTGGGATTACAGGTGTGAACCACCAAGCCTGGCATTGTGGTATGTGGTTACCAAGGATTGAATTTGGGACCTTGTGCTTGCAAGGAAGGCATTGGAACCACTGAGCTAAATTCTCAGCCTTGGGTTTTAAAAATGATCATATGAGAAGAAAATTCGGGTGGTATTATTTATGAATATAGTAAATCACAATGCAAATAGTCTTTCTTCTCATAGATGCCAATGGAAAGTGGATAAAATCCTTATGATACTTTCTAAATTTGTTACTAGTTGCTGAGGTACCAGAAGCATCCTAATGTGTATAGAGATTATATTCACTTGACTACAGATCCAGAGGGGATTATCCTAATTATTTTTATGCTCTACATTAACTTGTATTTTAATATTAAGAATTTTTATGTATTTTTTTCTTATCCAGTGCAAAATGGAGGATTTATAATTAGAAGTTAAAATTATTAGGACTTTAAACTGGCCAGAACCATTACGGTGGTGAGCACTATGTGAGTGGATGATGACAAGTTATATTTTGTAAGCAGATCTCTCAAATTTTTCCTAGTCTTAATTCAAACAAGGAAAATTTCTGATGGGTTTGTTCCGAGGAGAAAATGTAAAAAATATTCTTTATTAGTTGAAGAAAAATGGAGATAGACGAGATAGACATTTCCTTAAACCAGGTTTCCATAAGCAGAGCCTGAAGTAGGAAGTGCTCTTAGAAGGTACTTGTGAGGTGTGAGGGAGGCAAGATGGAAGGGGAAGGAGTTAAGAAAGAGTGTGCATTCCGCAGAAGGTTAGCCTCAGTTTGATGCTCAGGGTGCTCTGGAGTGGAAATACGACAGTGCAGAGCTGCCCTGGGAGGGGGGCGTCAACCTACCAGACGACGGCTCCTGTGAGATACAGGAGACCCTCCAGGGCAAGGTGCACCGGGGACCAGTCAACATCCACAACAGCAGAGCTAGGGAAAGGGGGCCTGCCAGGGAAATCAACACCATGTGTTATAAGTATAGTTTTTTTTTTTTGTTTTTTTTTGTTTTTTTTTTGCCTTGTCTCTAGTGTTGGAACTCTAGAATCATACTCTGAGTATGAAACTGTCACTGAACAAATTACTATTTACTATTATTTAACTGTCTGCAATTAAAAATTAAACTCCAAGAGGGTAGATCTTTGTTGTGTTTAATTTATGGAGGATTCTTTTGTTCAGGGATAGTCACAGGTACATAGTAAGTATTTGTTAAATAATATCTATGGAATAGACGAATGAGAGAGACCCAAAACCTGGTCTCCTGAACGTTGTGGCATTACTTTGTAAGGAATTGACTGACCTATCAGTCAGAAGTGCATCAAACCGTATACGTAGCAGCTGACCAGGTAAAGGGACGTCTCCAAGTGTAAGTAATTTGGAGTACTGGGAGTCTGGTTATGGGGCAGATATTCTGCTTTATGATTTATATTCCAGGAACTGTCTCTTCTCTGTCTTAACTATAATTTTCATGTGTCTTTCATCTTTATATATAACCTGGTCACAGGAAGAGCTTTTCATTTCAGTCGCCAAGGTCAAAAAAGAAGAAAGAAGAGGGAAAGGGCAGCACTTGCATTGGTAAAGGAAAAACATGCCCAGAAATCTCCAGCAGATTTCCATGTAGATATCCCTGTATAGAACAGTGTCGTCTAGCCAGCTCTGAAGGCAAGGGAGTCTGGGACAGTGAAAAGATTGGTTGGTGCTGTTGCCACCTGAACAGAACTGGGATTCTGTTGGGAAAACGAAATAAATAAGTGTCTACATAGTAGAAAAACTCCATGAAGTGTATAGGTATTGATAAACAAGTACTCCTACCCTCAACAACAAATAAGGCAAAGTTAAAATGAAAATGGAAAATAATTTTAAAAACTCAAAGCCCTTTTCTTTTCTTTTTCTTTTTGCTTCCCCAGCTTTTTAGAGTGGCTTTCCTAGAGGTGAAGTTTTTCCCAAAATTAGTAGGAAGTAAATACTGCCAACATGTTTCAAAACAGATCAAAATGAGACAGTAACTGAGACACCACATTCTTTTTGGACAACTGTTTATTTTCATCTTAGTGCCTGGTATTCCATCTGTACACTAGTGAGTGAGTTGGATGGTAACCTTTTAAATTCTTTTTCTCTTCAGTAGGAAATTCAAGCTCCTGCAATGTTTCTGCCAGTGTTCCTGTTACTATAGGAGACTCCTAGGTGCTATTTGTGCCTATGGCGGGTCTTGTGTTTCTCCATGGAGGAGCTTTCATTATTTCCAGACTCTTACTGAACCCATTATGAGACCATTGACACAGGATGAGAAATAAAAATGACTACTTTGTGCACTGAGCTGTAATCTTTCAAATTGAAGTGGAGAAAGAAAACACCTCCAAAAAAAAATAATTTAAGAGGCATAGCTGGTTGTCTCACATTTGATCCCGGGAGTCCTGTAGTTCATGTGCAAATACGAAAGGAGCCACATAAGTAAATCTGAGTGACATTTCTTAGTTAAAAATCTCCTGCTGATAAAATTGCCTTTCCCATCAAGGATCATCTAGACATACAATTTGAAGGTTGGCCCTTCCAGGAAAGTCTTTTTGAGCCAAGAGTTCTGTATTTCCATTTACAGTCTCCTTTCTCTGAGTGGTTGGTCATGCTGGGCTTGAATTGATGTGCTGACCTTTTTGTGTTCCGCATTCATCAAACTGGATACACTTTTGGTTGTATTGACACTAACTCAGATATGCCGATCCTCAAATACTTATTTAACAGCAGCAGCATAATTTTTGAGGGCAAGACATCACTTCGGCATCTAGATTTGTTCATCATACCTATCAGTGGCATACGATATTTTCTTCCAAAGAACAAGTATCACCCATTAGTCCTAACTGGCCAGATATTGTTTTGTTTTTGTTTGTTTGTTAGAGCTCATCTAATGCAATACTATAGATTATCATCCTAGTGATCTTCCTATGGCAGTGTTAGGTTGCTACATACCAACATAAAATACTTTCTCCTCCGATTTGCTTATTAGATTTACTAACATGCCATTGTTGTACCATTAATGTTCAATAGTCTGGGAAGAAGAAAAACATGCTGTTATACAGCTCTTAGCAAAGCCAATCCTGATATAGAGAAGTTATTAAGGTTCAGGAAGTTTTAAATTTCTTGCACTCAGTCTCTTATCGTTAGTGCAAGATTTGTGGTCGTCCCTGGCAGCCCTGATTTTGTAAAAGAATAGGAGAAAAAGTGTGTGTGTGTGTGTGTGTGTGTGTGTGTGTGTGTGTGTGTGTGTGTGGTTGGGGGGGGCACAGTCAGGGAGCCATATCCAGTACCTGCACTCACATCAGTGACTAATCAAACTAATGGAGAGTTCCAATTCGGTGCTTTGCTACCCTTAAGCCCTGCAATTGCGGCATCTCTGAACCCAAAGGAAACACGTTGCACTCTGCGTGCCTGGGCGCATAGCTTTTAAATCTTCATAACTCTGTAATTACTACAGTGCTTTCCTTCAAATCTGGCTCAATTTCACTTCCTTAATGAGTACCACAGTCTTGATAATATTTAAGTTTGCTGCTTCTGCTGCTCACAAGGACTCACTCCTAGACTCATAATATAAGTTTGGATTTTACTTCTTCCAGCTCCTCTCAAAAGAGTTGATTTATTTCAGGACCACCGCAGTCAAAAGCACTTCTTCTGGGTTAGAGCCAGCACTGGGTGTTCCCATCACAGAAGAGTAGTTGAGGAGCAAATGCCAAACAGTTAAAAGGAAGGAGGCAGGGCAAGCATACGATCCCCCAGAGAACAGCCGATCAGCTTTATTAGTGCCATGTGCCCTAGAGACTGTGGTTTGTCTTACTCAATTGAAAACTTTCTTTATAGGAAATATATTAAAAATCTCCCACTTCCTCTTTATAAACTGAGCCCTGCCTGAGAGTGCAACTTACAAGTCAGCTTGGACAAAACAAAAACAACATTCTTTCTCTTACCGACTGGATTTCAGGGATTTTTAAAGGACTAGTGGGAAATGCCACTTAATGACTCTAGTCAGCAGCACATCTCCTGCAGCTGGGTGGAAGGAAGGTCCCTTAATCTGAGCCATCCTGCTTTGCTGTTTCATCATGTGATGATGCTTGGTGTCGGCCTTAGTCTCTCCCTGTCTAACCCTCACGAACCAGCAGGGAGGCCCAGGTTGCTTTTCCAATCCCTGCTCTGGTCTGCTCCCCTCCCCACCCCCACCCCACCCCCACAATGTGAATTGCCCTGGGATTCTGAATAGCACTTAATTCTTACCTTGATTATAGCTTGCCTTGTGTTGCACTACAATTATTTGTTTACATGCTTGTCTACCCCACTAGACTGCACCCTTTGAGAGAGATGTTTATGTCCTCTTTCCTTTTATAGCCCCAGCATCTCACAGAGGCCTGAACACCCCATAAATGTTTGCACTCAGTAAATGCAAGCTTTTGCTAAATGTTTGTTGCATAACCAAAGGGGTGAATGAATGAAACTCCATTGTTGTTTGCTATCACCATCTGCTTCAACTCTGTCAGTTATTTTGAATTATGTATTTGCAGTTCTGACTAGATCCAGATTTGGCATGTTTAAAATTATATTCAGTTGTAAAATGTGAGGGGAGGATTTTTGAAGATAAGAAAGAAGAATTTCTCCCACTGGAAACACTGTGAGTAATCAACAGTTCCCCGCATGGGAAGATAAAAGGCTCCTTAGAACGGTCTTTGGATTCAGTCTTTGGCATATCTGGAAAACCATTAATATCATCATTTTCTTCTGCTCATGTTTCCCTGTCAGTAAAATTCAGAAAGAAACCACTGTCCTTCATACTTGATATACTAAATGAGGATTTGTAAAGACTCAAAGGACAAAGGAAAACTTACTATCGTGGTTGGTATATTGTCTTCTTCTGCCCTTAAAACTCTGTTCTCGGTAGTTATCAGTATTGATTTCAATGTACTTATGTTTATTGTGGCTTGATATATTAGTGAATATAATTTTTCCTGGTGCTTTGTGGGAACACCAGTACAGAAAGTCAAATCCAAGGTTTTTGAATTAGGAAAAACTTGAACTTTTATGCTTGAAAAACCATGCTCTGGAGGTGTCGGACATGTTTATGCCATAAACTACACATGAAGAAGAATGCTCACTCCCTTAGACAGATGGCAAATAACCAGGGGCTTCTGGCTCCCTCCTTTCATCTAGGAGAGCAGAAAAGAGGAACCAGTGAACCTCAGAGTTCAGCAGCTCACATTTAACTTGGGAGAAGTCTCTTGGGGGGGGGCGTGAAGGAGGTAGTTTCTTGCTGCTTACAAGAAAGAGGTGAGTAACACCTTCTAGAAACTTCTGTCCATTATGTGGGTCTCTTTCCATATGTTTTAAGGCTCTCTCATCCTTAGGCTTCATTTTTTTCCTTAGAGATGTCTTTTTGTGCTATAACTTTATTTATTTATTTATTTATTTATTTATTTTTGAGACAGGGTCTCGCTTTGTAGTTCAGGCTGGCCCTGAGCTCAGCCTCCAACTCATATCACAGCAATCCTCCTGCCTCTGCCTCCCGAGTGCTGGGATTACAGGCGTGAGCCACCACGCCCGGCACTGTAGTATGTGGTACTGGTTGCTGCTGGGTGTGGGTCTCCACGCCCAGTATGGTATGTGGTTGCTGGGGTTCGAACCCAGGTCCTTGCGCTTGCAAGACAGGCGCCGAAACCACTGAGCTAAATCCCTGGCCCACTATAACTTTATTTCTAAGTGTTGTGTAAGTGTAGGTTAACCATGAACTCCAAAAAGTTTTCTACTGCCATGTGAACCATATGACTTGCCAAGGAGTTCCCCAGAAAGGTCATCTCTCTCTCCTCCTTCTTTATCACTCACTTTCCAATCTGCTTTCCTTCCTTCCCAAGATACTGTAGCATTGTTTTTGTTTGTTTGTTTGTTTTGTTTTGTTTTGTTTTTTGAGACAGAGTCTCCCTTTGTGGTTCAGACTGGCCCTGAGCTCAGCCTCCAACTCATATCACAGCAATCCTCCTGCCTCTGCCTCCTGAGTGCTGGGATGACAGGCGTGAGCCACCACGCCTGGCACTGTGGTATGTGGTACTGGTTGCTGCTGGGCGTGAGTCTCCACACCCACTATGGTATGTGGTTACCAGGGATCGAACCCGGGTCCTTGCGCTTGCAAGACAGGCACCGGAACCACTGAGCTAAATCCCCGGCCCACAGTTTTCTAAAATGCCTTTATTCAAAAGTTCCAGAGGAATAAGAAGTATCAACCAACCATATCAATGAACATAATCATTTATATGAATTTGTTGTTGATATCTTTGAAGGAGGTTGTCCAGGAGTGGTCACGGGGACCACCAAAGAAAGAAGAGGGGAGGATGAAAACCCAGGACACCAAAAGCCAATATGAAGGCTTTTTATTTTTATCTCAGTGGCACTATTAGCACACGAGTAGGAGGCGAGATTACAAAGATAGTTCTCCTTTTTACCGAGTTGAACAGTACTTTGAATCAGTTTTGCAATCTCTGTGTGAGTCTGCGCTGGCCACTTTGAGGATGTACCTCAAGATAAGGAGCCTGTTCTTCAGCTTAACTGCCCTCTGGAAAATCTTCCTTCTCCAGGATCTTTGGCTTCTTCTTAAGATCATCCCTCTTGGCTTTGGAAGGAACTCAACAACAACCCAGAACTCTAGGAGTGAGAGTCACACACCCCTCGTCCATTGCCCACCTTACTGCAGCTGGGCTGCTCCACGGGCCCCCTGGACCTTATTAACAGGTTCGCGCAGGGTGTGGGGAAAGGGGAGGCGGGGACTGTGGTCCAAGGCTTGCTCACTGGATGCCTTTCATTCTCTGCCATTGTTCTGTTGCTTTGGAGTTGAAGGAGCAAGGTCTGCCTTGCTTACCTAGAAGAACTCATGTTCAGAATTGGGGACATATTAGAAACTCAAGCTACATTTTAAACCAGCCACCTCAAGGGTTTTTAGATTTGTAAGATAAAGAGTAAACCCTTAAAAAAACCCCAAAAACTCCGTTCAAAAATATTTTTCTTTCTCTTTTTATTTGGAAACAAAAACAAATTTAAAGTTGCCAGTGATTTTCAATATGTCCTTTACCTAGGTTTTACTATTTTGGACATTGTTTCTCTCTAATATATATATATAATATATATATATATTATCATTATCATCATTCATATTACTGAATCATCTCTGTGTACCTTATAGACATCATGACCTTTTACCTCCAAAGTTCCAGTCTGGATCTTTTATGAATGAGGATATTCAATTGCCAGAAATATTATTTTTTTCCGTAGACTAAGACAAGGACCTGTTGAAGCCTATATAACCAATACGTAGGCCACGCCCAAGTGCGCCGGCCCTCGGCGGTGAAGACAGGGGTGGGTAGGGAGACACCACCGCAGGTCTGCAGGACTTTATTGTGTCATAAAACAGATTTTTCCATGTTCTCTTTAGACACATGAAACAAAAGCTGCATTCCCAAGATCTGGCTTGTGGCTTTAAAATTAAAAGTATTTTTACAGCATACGTTTTGGAGGGATGAAAGCGTGTATTTTATTAACTTTTCCCAAACTCTTTTTAGGTTTTAGGCTGGCAGCCTGCAGTCTGCCGACGATTGCAATTGAAAATGTACGCCTTTTAAGAAATTACACCTTTTAGTTAACTGAAGGGGAAATCTTTCCGTTCTGTGAATCAAATCGCCGTCTCCCCTGATGGAGAACTTGAAAGATCCTGTGTGTGATTCACACAGCAGGATGACAAAGGTAATCGGGTTCATTTCACCTAATGGGCAGTAGTTTTGCAAGCTGTGTTTGGGGGGATCTAGTCATTGGTAGTTTGGATCGAAGTCGGGATACTTAGAGACCTCCCCCAGCGGAGACCCCAACGCAATGCTTGGGAAAGGGGAAGAAGAGCGCTCTTGGCCACTTGACCGCAAGGGGACGCGCCCGCCCACGCCGTGGCACCCTCCCCAACTTTCCCTGCGCTCACAGAGTTGGGGGCACTTAGAGGGACAGCCCAGTTGCCCCTCTAAGAACCCAAAGGACGTGCACGGAGCCGGAACTCGATGAAGTCACTCGCTCCAATATGCCAGATCTCCTGCACCCCGAGTACTGCACCCTCCTTCCTCTGCCATTCTTGCCAGCACCCCACTCCCAGCTTGAGGGCTGCCCGCCCATCGCGCCGGCAGCCTTCATTCTAACCCCTTGGACGTGAAGACGCTTCTTTGCGCCAGAACGCGCCGGCGCTGCGAGGCCGCTAGTGACTCCCAGCGGTCGCCCAGGGCGCTGCGCCCTTCTCGCCCTGGCCTCCCCCGCCCAGCGTCGGCCCCGCAGCCCCCGCGCCGCCTCCAGAGCCGGGGCTGGAGGCGGATTCCTCTCTCCGGGTTTTCAGAGCGCCTTTCCCAAGCCTCCTCCCCGCCCAGAGAGGGAGCGAGATCCAGGGCGCAATCGCTCCCCGGAGCGGCCGAGGGGCGCGCGGGGAGAGGCCTGCGCCGGGGTACTTTCAAACTGAGGCGCGCGCACACACTCACACCCACACCCACCCACCACACACGCGCGCACACACACACACACACACACACACGCACGCACACACACGCCCATTTATATAGGCGGCGGCAGTGGCGGGGCGGCGGCGAGCTCAGGAAGGATGGAGCTGAGCCAGCCGACCCCGGCTGGAAGCAAGTGAGGAGAGTCCAGGCGCACTCGGGGCTGCCGCGCCGCGCTCGTCACCCTCCCCAGGGAACGGTGCGCCCCGCGGAGGACCGGCTGGACTGACTGGCCCGGAGAGGGCGGGGACGGAGAGGCGGCCAGGTGAGCCGAGGCGCCCCCGGCGTTTCTGGACTGCCCGGACCCCGCCTCGCCCGCCTGCTGCCCTATCCTCGCCCCGGTGGGCGCGCCCGGTGCCCAGCTCGCCGAAGGCGCTCGCACGAGAACAGAAAGTCGCGGCCCGGCGGCGCGGGATGCCTTTCGCCAAGCGGATCGTGGAGCCGCAGTGGCTGTGCCGGCAGCGGCGCCCGGCGCCCGGCCCCGAGGAGGACGCGAGCGGAGGCAGCGCAGAGCCGCCGCCGGCCCTGCAGCCGCCCGGCCGGCGGGAGGAGACCGAGGCGTCGGGGCCCGAGGAGCCTCCCCGCGCGCCCCCTGCGCCCCTCGGGCCGCCGCCGCCCGCGCCGGCCGACCAGTCGCAGCAGCCTCCGGCCGAGGCGCCTCCGGCCGGCGAGGAGGGCGCGGCGGGGGTCCCGGAGGCGGCGCCCGCTGCTGGCGAGGCGTCCTCGGCGGCGGCCGCGGCTGTGCTGCTCATGCTGGACCTGTGCGCCTTCAGCAACGCCGCGCTGGCCCGCGTCCTTCGGCAGCTCTCGGACGTGGCCCGGCACGCGTGCAGCCTCTTCCAGGAGCTCGAGAGCGACCTCCAGCTCACCCACCGTCGCGTCTGGGCGCTGCAGGGCAAGCTCGGCGGCGTGCAGCGCGTCCTCGGCACGCTGGACCCCAAGCAGGAGGCAGTGCGTGAGTACCGGCCCTGCGCCGCCCCGCTCCTGCGCCGCGCCCTCGCGCCCTCCCCGGCCGCCGCAATCCCAGCCCCGCGGCGCCGCGCCTGCTGCGACCGCTGCCCCGCTCCGCCCTGCCCTGGGACCCAGCCGGTCTCCCGAGACGGACGGGGTGGCCAGGCCGGCCCCGAAGGATGCACACAGCGGGGCCAGAAAGTTGAAAGGGCGGCCTGACAACTCGCAGAGCGCGGGGCCGAGGGCGGGCCGCCCGACAGCGTTTCTGGGGGGAGTGGAGGCAGAGTGTCGGGCCCCTTTCGGACTCGTCTTTCGTGTCCTTGGGGAGGGGGCGCAACTCCTGGGGTTCGGGGCGGCCTAGCCCCGAGCCGCGGAACCCGCCCTGTGCGCTCTTGGGGGCTCGAGAAGCAGTGGGCCCCCTTTTCGGGCTTCTGCAGCAC
>PVIR01005885.1:10373-54439 GCA_004026965.1 Petromus typicus
TTGCTCGGAACAACCTACTACATGGCCCTGTGCCGTTTGACCCCCCCCCCCCGATTCCCCAGGCTTTTCTTCCCGCGCCCGGGCGCATTGTTGCCCCGACTTCCTGGTGTGGAGATTGAGGTAGGAAAGGTATGAACCGGTCCTGTCTGGCGGGCTCCGGGGGCGAGTGAGGACGGCGCCTGGGAGCCCGGGGGCATCTCTGCTGAGCGTCCACTGCGCTCCCGTGACGCGCAGAGCTCCTCATAAGTGCTCATTCGGTGTCAACTGCTCTTTAAGGGGCGCAGGCCAGCTCCCAGGCGTCCCGGTCCCCAGATCTAGTCGAGGAGGAGTCATTTAGGAATGAATGGCCCGGGTGGGAGACAGGGGTGCTGGGCTGCTGCGCGGGTCCTCTGGTACCTAGTTGCGCTGCGACCCTCTCGGCAAAGGTGATGTCAGCGGCTCCGACTTACGTAAGGAGCTTCTGTGGCTGCGGCAGCTGCGCGGGTGCGCGGGGGCTCGAGCGCTCTGGCCGCGGCGCTTTGCCTGCAGCGTCCCCGGGGGATTTCCTGCGCTTGTCCCGCGGCCCGGCCCTGCCCGCGCACCCCCCTTCTCCTCCACCGAAAAAGCCTTTGAACCCCGCCCCGGGAATTCACTGCTTTTCTGCAATAACAATAATAATAAGCGTAATGAATAAATGATGTGCGCGATCGGTTTTCGCAGCTATAAAAGACCCGGAGTTGGGTTAATGACTGGTTGTTTAAAAGGGCAATTCCGGGGATGAGTTCTGGAAAGAATTAGGACTGCCGTAGGCCAAGTCGTATTTTACTTTTGGGACTGGAAATGAGAGCTTTAATCCAGCCTCCTTTTTACCCCAAACCACACAGCAGGGACAGGCCCTTCACTTTCAACAGGGCAGTGCGGCTGTGGGGAGAGGAGATCTCACTTCAAAAGAATTGGAGGGAAGTTCTGCAGGCTAAGAGGTGGTGCATACATTTCCCGTGTGTGTGTGTGTATGTGTGTGTACGCGCGCGTGCAAGAGAGAGAGGAGAGACAGACAGACAGACACAGACAGAGACACCTCCCCTTAAACAAATTTCATACAAGTGAAACTCGGTGCCAGAGCAGAAGGTATCTGCTGCTAGACCTTTTCTTTAGAGGCTGCATTAGGTGGTTAAATATCCTGAATTTAATATAGTCCTTTCAAAGCCTTGTAAGTATTTGGAGTAAAACTAAAGGTTAAAGATTTTAGTGTATGCATACAGTTAGTAAATATTCTGTGAATATTTATACATGAGGATGGGGCTAATATAAACACCCAGGAAGGGACTTAAAATGTCCTATTATTTTTTAATTGTTCTAAAATTACATCGCCACACTTCGTATCCAGCTTCCTTCTTCTCTCATCCATGTAAACTTAGGTTGGCATTGTTCTTGTCTGAAGTCACACACAGCATTACCTTCAGGAATAAAAGCACAATTTTATGTGTTCTGCTTAAAGTTTCCCAGAATGCAGAGCCTGAGACAACGATTTCCATGCAAGTAGTTTGGGGGGAATCCCAAGGTGAGCAGAGAGGAGATGGGAAAGTGAAACAAAGAAGGAAGAAAAGCTGCTAACTTACCTGTTGTGAGCTGGTTAGGACTA
This sequence comes from Petromus typicus, assembly GCA_004026965.1. NCBI lineage: Eukaryota > Metazoa > Chordata > Mammalia > Rodentia > Petromuridae > Petromus > Petromus typicus. The sequence continues at coordinate 11,995 of PVIR01005885.1, forward strand.
CAGACAGCAAGGGTGAGTTCATCGGAGGGCTCTGGCGCACACCCTTCAGATGTGCTCCGCTGAGGAGTGAGGAGACGGAGATATTTCTGCACAACTTTGGTCCTCTGCTGATGGACGGTAACATCTGAAGCATGAATGAGCTAGCTAGCTTCTGGGGCCTACTCAGTGTGTGATATCCGAATTCGCCCAGGGCCAGGGCAAGGGAGATGGAAGGAGCCGAATGTGAGCAAGACTGTCTGCCAGGGTCCTCTGGCCAGGCCACAGGGGCTATCTGTGGAGTGCCAGTGGCATCAGCTACTATCTATCTATCTATCTATCTATCTATATATTTCTTTCAGCTTTCTCAGGCCTGGGGGTGTTTCCAAGAAAGAGGAAACTTAACAGTGAGCCCTGTGCCCTTTTCTCTCCCCAGTGGGGTGCCTCTGTGCCTCCTTACCGCCTTCCTGCCCTGATTGCCATGCCCCACATAGTCTTCTGGCTGCACCATCCTCAGACAGCTGCTTCCTGTCGCCCTGAGACAATGCTGAGGGGCCTTTCATAAGGATGATGTAATCTTATGTACACTTATAGCAAGATCACTCTTGAGGCAAATCCTGGGGCTGGCAGACCAGTTAGATAGTGCGACTGGCTTTGTGATTAGCGCTAAGAGGTGGCTATGGAGATAGTAAAAACGGTCAAATTCTGAATCCATTCATTAGTGGCTTGATTGGGTACAAGGTATGAGGAAAACAGTTAAGGATAACTCCTAGTTTCTATGCCTTAAATAACTCATGGGCAGTGATACCATTTACGGAAATGGGGAAGGCTAATGAGAGAGTAGATTTCTTTTATGGAGTGAATCAATAGTTTTGTGTTAGAGCCATATTGAGATGCCTGATGTATTTTCACAGTTAGAAGTTTGAATTGAGGGGCCGGGGATATAGCTCAGTGGTTCCAGCGTCTGTCTTACAATCTCCGGTAACCACATAACAATACTGGGTGTGGAGACTCACCCCAGCAGCAACCAGTACCACATACCACAGTGCCAGGCGTGGTGGCTCACGCCTGTCATCCCAGCACTCGGGAGGCAGAGGCAGGAGGATTGCTGTGATGTGAGTTGGAGGCTGAGCTCAAGGCCAGCCTGAACTACAAAGCGAGACCCTGTCTCAAAAAACCTTAAAAAGAAGAAGAAGAAGAAGAAGAAGAAGAAGTTTGAATTGAGAGCTCAGGAGAAGGGTCTAGTCTGGAGATGTAACTGTGGGACTTTCAGGTGAAGAGGGTTTGGGAGCACTGGAATGAGGGCCAGTGTAGGGCTTATCCAGGGGCGGCTGATTTGAAAGTCTAATAGGGCAGAAATCTAGGAGGAAAAATCAAGAGGGTGTGGTATAATGGAAGTCAGGACAAAGTGTTTTGAAACTCAGAGAGGGCTAGAGATATAGCTCAGTAGTAAGCTCCTGCTTAGCTTGTGTGAGTTCTTGGGTTTGATTTCATCACCAGCACCGAAGAAAGAGAGAAGGAAAACAGAGAGAGAGAAAGAGGGAATAGAGAAGGAGAAGGAGAGAGGGAGAAAAGGAGAGAAAGAAGAAGGAAGGAAAAAAAGGAAGGAGAGAAGGCAGGCAGGCATTAACAACAGAGTGGGAGAAAAGTCACCTCACGTCCAGTGCTTGTGAGAGTAAGACGAGCACAGAAGACAAGAGGCCACTGAATTTGGAAACATTCAGTTAATTAGTGGCCTAGATAGTGCTATTTCAGGAGAGGGGTGGGGATGAAGGCCGAACAATAAGAGTGAGAGAAAGAACAGAGTAATAGAAAAGAAAACAGCAGTGACAGGCAACTCTTGCTGGAAGGCAAGTGGGGAAATGGAGCGGTATCCAGAGGGGGAACACAGTATCAAGGAGGACTTTCTTGAAAGATGTTGATATCTGGGGCATGTTTGCATTCCAGGGAGAAGAGGAAACTATATTAGAGGCTAGAGCCCAGTAGTTACAGAAGTCCTTGAGAAGCTGATGAGATGAGGGCACCATTTCATTCAGTGGGACCTGGAGGGAAGGTGACAAATGTGGGCAGAAGCGGGTGGTGGTGGACAGAGAGAGGGGCGGGTGTTCCGCGACAAGTAGGGCTATTTTCTCTGTGAGGCATGTGGCCAGGTCATCTGTGGAGAGGGTGTTGGCAGCGTGAGGAGCGGAGGAAGGTGTTAATGAACTGTCTCAGGGGGACCATGGATGCAGTAAGGAAGTGTAGCTGGATTATCTGGCTGTGTTGAGGGCGTTCTGAGATTTACGGTCGTAAACTTGAAGTGAGTCCAGCTTTTCAGTCACTAACACTCGAATCCTTGGGATTACTTCATGGGCTTCAATGCCAAGATGTTCATCCTTAGACGTTTTTAAGACTGGCTTTTTGATTGCTGTTGATTACCTTTAGTAACTATGATTTTTATGTAAATTTTATATTAAAGGTTAACATTCCTAAGGAAAAACACACAAAATAAAAAGATTCAGCTTGGTTAGCGTTTAGAAAGCAAATAACTCTTGAAAACATCAAGCAGATGAAGAAGTCAAGTATTACTGTGTCTGAAACACCCTCTCCTCAAGCGCCTACTAGTCACTTTGTCCTCAGTGAAGATGCCCGTTTTCCCAACTTCCACTCTCATGGAATAGATTTTCCTGTTTTTGAGCTTTGTGAAAATGGAGGCATATACAGTAGACCCTCGAGTGACGACTTACGTGACACGTGAACAATTTGGGCTAATTGTGTTAGTGGAAGATTGACCTGCCTCTTGTTATCTGTAGTGTGTACCCAGGCTAACATCCAGATCTCAGCTGTATTGACCTTCAACCAACTTGTGTTACAACCAGCCCTTGGGAACCAATTGAGTTCGTAAGTCAAGGGTCCACTGTACATACTTTTTAGTGTCTAGCGTTATTCATTCAACATTATGCTTATAAGATTCTTCTATGTTTCTTGCATATACAATAGATTGTTAATTCTCGTTGCTGAATAAAGCTTCGTAATGTGCACATATGCTATAATTTGTTGATCTATTCTCCTGATGGTAGACACTTGGGTTGTTTTCATTTTAGGGCTATTTTTAATTTTTTTTGTCCCTATTTTTATCAGTGTATGTGTGAAGTACCTAATGGTTACAGTTGATACATTTACATAACATATCTTAAGTTTCTTTTGTTCCCTACTCCTCCCTTCTCTCCCTGATTCTTCCAACTCTTGGGCTTTCCATTTATAATGTTTCTCCTTCCATTTTTTCTTCAATTCTTTTTTCTTCTCACTCTCTCCCTTCCCTCCTCTACCCACTGTCTTTTATTCTCCTTCCAGTTTGAGAAAGATCTCCCTAATTCCTATTATCTTTTATTTTACTCTTTATTTATATTTTGGGTTTCTCGTATAAGGGAAGTAATATTTAAGCTTGTGTTTCTGGTTTATTTCATTTAACACTGTTATCTCCAGGTGTATCCATTTACTTACGGTTGCCTCAAGTTTATCCTTTAGGGCAGAGTAGTACTGCATCATATGTAAATACATTTTCTTTGTCTATTCATTTGTTGATGGGCATATAAGCTGCTTCCAAGATTTAGCTATTATGAGTTGTGCTGTTATAAACATGAGTGTACATGGATCACTGTAATATGATGCTTTTAATTCTGTCACAAGGTGTCTAGAAGAGAAGTAGCTGGGCCAAATGGAACTTAGCCTTGAGTTTAGCAATCCTCCCGCCTCTGCCTCCTGAGTGCTGGGATTACAGGTGTGAGCCACCACGCCTAGCACTGTGGTATTTGTTACTGATTGCTGACAGGCGTGAGTCACCATACCCGGGATTGATGTATGTGGTTACCAGGGATCAAACTTAGGACCTTGTGCCTGCAAGGCAGGCGCCGGAACCACTGAGCTAAATCTCTGACCCTCTATTTTTAGTTTTCAAGAAATTTCCATACTGATGTCCATAGTATTTACACCAGTTTACCTTCTCTTGCTGTAATGTACAACCTCACCAGAATTTGATATTAATTGATTTCTTGATGATAGCCATTCTTTCTGGAGTAAGATGTAATCTCAGTGTTGTTTTAATTTGCATTTCTCTAATGACCAGTGACGTTGAACATTTTTTTCATGTATTTATTGGCTATTTTAAAAAAATCTTTATTGGTACATTGTGAATACACATCATCATCACATTCAACACTGAGAGTTTGTACCAGAATATGACATGACTTGATTGTCATTTTTTCCCCTTGGCTATTTTATTTGTCAGAGAGGTGTCTATTCATTTTGGTTTCCCTATTTTTGATTGAGTCTTTTATTTTGAGGGGTCCAATTTTCATTTGCTTTTTAGACATTTTATATATTAACCTTCTATCTGAGGAAGAGCTGGAAATTGTTTTTTACCATTATGTAGGTTGTCTCTTCACACTGCTGATTGTTTTCTTTGGTGTAAAGAAGCTTTTTAATTTGACATGATCCCAGTGGTTGATTCTCAATGTTATTTCTTATGATTCTAGGAAAATTTCCAATGTGGCTTTGATGAAAAAAAATCTACAAATATTTTGTATATACAAGGTATCTAAAGGTGAAATTTCTGATCAAAGAGGATGGATGTGTTTGGTTTTTGTATGTACTAGCTAACACTTTCTATACTGGTTGTACCTATTTATATTCCCAGAAGTGTATCAAATTCCAGGTGCTCCACATCCACACCAGCACTGTTTCCTTGCAGTTGCTCTGCTAAGTGTGTAATAAAAACTCATAGTGGTTTTAATTTGTACTTTTTTTTTTTTTTTTTAGGTTTTTGGAGACAGGGTCTTGCTTTGTGGTTCAGGCTGGCCCTGAGCTCAGCCTCCAACTCACATCATAATCCTCCTGCCTCTGCCTCCCGAGTGCTGGGATTACAGGTGTGAGCCACCACGCCCGGCACTGTGGTATGTGGTACTGGTTGCCGCTGGGTGTGGGTCTCCACACCCAGTATTGTTATGTGGTTACCGGGGAATCGAACCTGGGTCCTTGCGCTTGCGAGACAGGCGCTGGAACCACTGAGCTAACTCCCTGGCCCCCTAATTTGTAGTTTTTTGATGGCTCCTGAAACTGAACATCTTTTCATATTAAAAATAATTTGGATGTCCTTTTCTTTGAATTACCTGTACCCTTTTTTCATTACCTTATATATTTTTAATTTATTGTGGAAATGAATCATTTGTCAGCTACAAGTATTTCCTAACTCTATGGCTTGTCTTTTCTACTTAGTGTTATCCTTTGGTGAGCAGAAGTTCTTATGTGTTTTATGTAGTCTAGTTTACCAAATTGTTTTCTTTATGGTTAGCTCTTTTTAAGATATTCTCTTCTGTTTGTTCTTAAATAAATTTTTGCCAAACCCAAAATTATGACACTATCACATTCTGTATATTCTATATATCTAGATGATATATTCTATAATATTTTGTTTTGCTTTTGTCATTTAGACCCATGATTCATATAGGATTGATATTTGTGAATGGTGTGAGGTAAGGATCAAGATTATTTATCCATATGGATGCACAATTAACCCATTGTCACTTATTGAAAAGACTCCCATTTCTCTATTTCACAGCAGTGACAGCCCCTGTGCTAAGAACTTTATATTACTCTATTTAATCTTTTGAATAAATCAGGAGGCGAGGTACTATTCTTTTTCCATTTTACTGAGGATCAGCAATTTGTTTCAGGCAGCGTCAGGGAGAAAGTGATGGGGCCCAGCGTTAGAATCCAGGTCAGAGTCTATTTCAAGCCACTAGAGTTTTCTGCCATATGTTGCCATGTAAATCCAGGGGATTCCTATATAAAAATGGAGTAGCTTTGTGGTATAATCTTGTCTACTCTGCAAGCTTCATCTCTCATGTCTTTACTCTCCCACCTTCATCCCTTCCTTCACCACCTACTGCATTTCAGCTCTCTGAGCCGGTCATACTGAACTACATGGTGTTCTACAACTTTCCTGGCTTTTCACTCTTTTTGCCTATGTACAATGTGACTCTTTCTTTCTAGAACAGTTTTCTTTGGCTAATTTCTGTCTGCATTTTTTTTTTTTTGACAGGGTCTCACTTTGTGGTTCAGGCTGGCCCTGAGCTCAGCCTCCAACTCACATCACAGCAATCCTCCTGCCTCTGCCACTCGAGTGCTGGGATGACAGGCGTGAGCCACCACGCCCGGCGCTGTGGTATGTTGTACTGGTTGCTGCTGGGCGTGAGTCTCCATGCCCAGTATGGTATGTGGTTAGTGGGGATCGAACCCGGGTCCTTGCGCTTGCAAAACAGGCGCTGGAACCACTGAGCTAAATCCCCGGCCCTCTCTTCACTTTTTGATACTCAGCTGACACATCATCTTCTCTGGGGTGTGGAACCTAATTCTTGCTCACCACCTCTCCTTGACCTACGACTTTTCTAGAACTTTGTGCTCATCTTTTTTGTAGTTCTTCCTCTGTGCAGCAGATGTAGTTACTTGAGACTTTCTCTTTTATACTGAGAATGGCTTACTGCAAAGTTACATGGCTCTGTCTGGTTCTTTTGTCCTTCTCTGGCTGTGGGCCAGGGTTGGCCTTGCACACAGAGAAAGTCAGAAGTGCCAGCAAATAATTCCCTGAAGCAGCACTCAACCAAGAGTTGATAGGAGTTGGTGGAAAAATACTTCAGCTTTTGTGCCACTTAAATTGGAGAACTTGATGGCGTGGTTTTTGATAGCATTTTATTAGAGCTCCTCAGTAGGATGGAACTCCAGTTCCCCACAATGATGGCTTATTGGACAATTTACCTCACATTTTCCACATTCCTCTCTCCATTTTTACTTTCTCACCCGTGGGTGTTTCCTGGGGTCATCTTTCACATAAACTGCTTGTATTGGAATTTGCACTTGTAGTCAGTCCTAAGGTCCACATCTTGGGGAGCCCAAACCATGACAGTCCATTTAATCTTTAAGTTATAATCTTTAATCTGTAAATTAAGACTTGGGACTGGGAATATGGTAGAGATAATGTTTCTTATTCTTTTTCCTTGAAATATTTTCCTGAAGATTTTTATAACAGTCACGTCCTTGGCCTTTGCCTGAATGGTCTGCAGGCGGTCTGGAAGTCACCACCTCTACCCTTCAGTGAGGTCTTGATTTGAATCTCTGTGTTGGGCTGGGGCGAGATCTACGGTGCTATAGCAGTGAGGAGGAGCACAGAAGGAACTCCAGTATATGATGATGCGGGACATCTTAGTTCCTCAGTGCTCCACTGCCCAGCCTGTGATAGTGCTGTTGACCATCCTGTGGAAGGGTGACATCCCTCGAGATCCACTCCCTGTTTGAGAAGCATATTTTCAGCCAGAACATACACTGGAACTGCTATGTTTTAAAAGGGCTAGGAAGTCACACATTTGTTGAACTGATCATTTTCTGATTGGTGTGGCGACACTAAGCATGAGCTAGTCTGGTCTTGGAAGGAAGATGATCTTGTTTTTCCCGCCCATCTCTGTTCTTTTTACCACTTGTCAAAACCTCTCACAGTCCAGTTAATATGTTTTCTTGGATGTTTCACTAACTGTGCTTAAATTTCTTTTCCTCTTGGCTCTGCTCAGCGGCTTTCTCTGAGGCATTATGAGATCTTAACAACACCATTGAAAGCTGCTTTTAAATCCATCACAGAACAACTGACAAGAAAGCAATCTTCCAAACATTAATAATTCATGGTTGTAATTTTCTCATAGCCTATAATGGCAACACAGTTTTTTTTTAGACTTTTCTTGTTTTGCTGGGTTGGGCTTTTAAATCAAAACTACCAAAATACTTAGGAAATCTTTGCAATTTTGTTAGCCTGATACTGCTAAGATGGTAACAATGGAGATTTCTTTCTTCCTATATGTGGAGGCCTTGTCCACACAGTGGCATTGGGAAAGTGTAAAGTCCACATGGGTTCTCCGAAAGTCTGAGTATCAGGGTTACTAGTCTTCCATTAATGGGCATTACTTTTAAACTGCTATGACATATGAAATCTGCCTCATTATCTCACATGTCCCACAAGTCTTGGGGATTTAGGGTTCATATGATGCTGAAATTTTAAGGTCACTGATAATTTTAAACATACTTGAACATACTTGAAATTTTGTTTTGACAATTCAGCCAAATTTCCTTTCACTCTATTAAAAATCATTGCTCTGCTGTTTTGGTTCAGTGTTTTTTAATCATAAAACTTAAAATTTAGCATTTAAAATGCATGAATGTATATTTGGGGCTAATACACTGTTTTAGTTCAAAAAATCACGGGCACAGGATTTTGTGTATTACTCTCTTAAAGATTTATAAAAAACATATGCTTAGAACAATCACACATCATCAGTCACACATATTGCTAAAATTTCTTCTCTCATCAGCAATTCATAAATTGCATCTTGATAACAAATAGAAAAAAATCAAAAATAAACATAATAGTGTAGGAGTAGCTCCTGAATCTAAGGATCTCACTCCAAGGTTGAAATTTGTTGGAACACATTTGGGAGAGCCAGATTGTAGGCCTAGTGAGTAGGGAGACTGTCTAGCTCATCTGTGTGAATGACTAATACAGGCATGGTCGAGTTTTGCTTCTGGTATAATGTCCATCTCTTGGTCCATTAGTGGGGATGAAAAAGCTTGGGCATACCAAAATAGAAATTGGAGGACTTGGGCCCTTGTATGCTGAAAAATTACTTAAATGTTAAGCATCTAAGTCCTTCCAAGGGAAATTAACCACGAATAAAGTTAATTTAGTGAGAGTCGTAGAATCTTGGGTTCTTAATGGGAAAGACCTCAGTGTATATGAAATTCAACTTTCCCTGTAGAGTTGGAATCTTTCTTAAGATGTCTCAAATGGCAGACCATTTGCTTTCTGTGTCTTCTGAGACTCTTGAAAGTAAGAAGTGGCAATCCTGCCTCAGTTTCATTGCTGGATTGTGCCTATTTCACATAGTTCTTGTCTATGATGAGACTACATCCTTTTGAAATGGCAGTGTTTCAGCCCTAGTTCTGATGGCTGGTGCCATACAGAATCTGCCTATAATTTCTTTTCTAGGACATCTTTTAAGAGTCTGTAGGTTACTGGTTTGGATCTGTGTTTTCTCCCTCAGGCGAATCAACTTCAGTTCTCCTAGTGCCAGCTTTTCACTTCCTCCTCTGCTACACAGTACGAATGGACCCAATTCCTTTCTTTATATGAATGACCCATTAAGGCCCACATGGTCCTCTGTATTAACCATTGCATGTTTCTGGTATGTATCTTTGCTTTGTGGAGCAATAAACTCCCTTCTTTCACAGTGGTCATTTTTAACATGAGATTTCCTCTGTTCCATGTGTATAGTCAGTATTTGGAACTTAAATTTCACAAGACGCTCTCATTGTCTCTGTTAAATTGAATCTTGCTTGCTCTGCTCTTTCATTTCCAATCAGTAGTGATGCTTTAAAATCTTGATTCAGTGTGTCAGCTACTGCCCACAGCATTTTGTTCTCTGCAGACACCATAAACATGACTGTGATAAAACGATTGGTCAGATGGATTCAAGACCAGAGCCCATTAGCAGACAGTACTAGCACCGCCCCCCTCCAAAGTTGACATCTATTAATCAGCATTCCTTGGGTACCACTGTTGCAGCAACCACAAAAGCACCCCAATCTTCTCATTCAAATCACATTTCTCCACCTTGCCCACAAGATCCATCATCGTGAGTGAATGTCAGATGCTTTGTTGAAATCAAGATACCATATGTCCATAGCATTCCTTTGAACTCTAGGTCTAATAGCCTGACTCCAAAGGGAAATGAGGTTATACAGGCTCAAACTGGACCTATTTATAAAACTCAGAGGGGCCATTTTAATTTTATTGTTTATAATAGGTAAAACTTTTGTTGGGGGAATTTGCCTTGTCATTTTTGCCACGGAATAGCTGCACTCTCTGACTGCAAGGGACTGTCTAGATCCTAGAGTGTCTGGTTTGTGAAAAGCAGTGAGTTGCAGTGCTGTTCCTTTCTATCATTTAGGGTAGATGATGACCTTCTGTCCTTGATATTCCTTCTTATTCCCTCCTAGTGAATAAACAAAAAGTTACAAAAAGCCTGTTTTCTAATACATAGAGAGAAACCTTAAGCAACAAACACAGTATATTTGAGAAAATTACAAAGCCTATTAGGAAGTGACAGGTGCTGTGGGCAAAAAGAAATCCTATGGAGCAGGGAGAAGAAAATCAAGAAGATATGAGAGAGGGTGCCATTTTTGGTGGGATAGGTAGGTGGGCCTCACTGAGGAACCTGCAGTTAAGCAAAGGTTGGAAGAGGTAAGGAAGATAACTGTGTCAATTGCTGGAGGAAGAATCTACTGGCAGAGGGAAATTATAGCAGGTACAAAGGCCCTGAGGTGAGAGCGTGGCTGACATGATCCTACAGCAACAAGGAGGCCAGTGTGGTGGGTGTGAAGTCTAAACACGGAGGAGAGTTGGAGGAGAGGAGACCGGATGACAGAGGGTCTAGGAGTAGGCCACTGCCAAGACTTTGTCTTTTGCTTTGAGTGCAGTGAGTGTCACTGGAGAATTTTAAGCACAGGAGTAACATGACTGATTTAGAGTTTTAAAAATCTCACTGTGGCTATGGTATTAAGGAGAGACTTATGGGAGGTGAAGAGGAGGCAGGAAGCAGGGAGACCAGCTAGGGGCTACTGAGTCCTCATGAGAGATGGTGGTGGTTTGAGGGAAGGACCGAGAAGTGGTTGAATCAGTCTTTGAGCTGTTGGCATTGCTTTTCTTCATGTGTAGGGCTAGGCAACTCAGCTCATGCAGATAGGTACAGAACAGAAAAAGAAAGGAGCCTTTTCCCCTCCTTCTCTGTGACTTGTTCCGAAAGAATCAATGTTTCCACATTTTGTTCTCCTTCCTGGACGAGGAAGAGCAAGTCCTCATATATATGTTCATCCTATGAAGCTATCGATCTTGAAGAAATTCGTCCTGTCTCTTTAGAATTTTGTTGCTTAAAACAAAAATTTTAAAGGTGTTCTAATACTCTTTTTAGAAATTGAGGTATAATTTATATTTAGTGATATGTACAGATCTTAGGTATGTGGTTTGATAGAATTTTAAAAGCCGTGTCCACTGGTGTAACCTATAGCACTGTGAGGGCAGAGAGCACCCCTCACTCTACATAGGTAATACTCTTTTGAGGGCGGACAGTGGTATTTGACCTCTGATGGTTTAGCATAAACCCCCTAACCAAGGGTGTCATGAATGTGACTGCAGAAAAGATGATTCCACAGAAATTTCTGGGCTCTTAAGTAGGATTAGACCAAGAACTAGCAATTTCATGGTATAAGATTTGCAAGACAAATTGGAACCGTAGAAATTCTTCACTTTTAGTCTGGTGGTGTTGGGCTGTTTATGATATGTTGGTGCTGAATTTTAGGGAGGATTCAAGGCTTGGAGAAGGATAAGAATCTGCCGTCAGAGGCACCACGCGTAATTTAGAAGTGGCAGCTTTTCTAAGAGAACTAAAATAGCATCCAAAAGGCATGAAAAAAGACCTTGTTACTTGGAGGCAATTTTTTAAGTATCAGGGAATACTGATTTGCAACTGTGTTTTCAGTCTTTTCTGATGCTTGAAGCCTCAATCAAAGACAAAGAAAGTTGTTCCGAATTTGATTTCTGATTGTTTTAAATGCATTTACATTTATGAAATGAAAGCCATACTCTAGAGTTCAACTACTCTTTATTTTTTAATACTAGACATCTATGAGAGAAGAGGTAGTAGCTATGAGGACAGATGACAGCCAGTGAGACATAATGTTCATTAGAACACAATATCAACATTTATGTTTCTGTTCAGCCTGCATCTGGACTCTGTTCGTCAAGCCTGTATTTATATTTAATGCAGCAAATGAAGCTGTATTTTCGTTTTGAACTTGGCATCAAAATTTTTCCACTTTAGTAGACCCTCTTCCCAGCCCTTAAGTGATTGACTTGCAAGATGTCACAAGTTGATGGAGAGTTAGATTCTAGAGATTAAATGCAGGAGGGAGGGGAAACAAACCACAGAAATCCTTTCCCATGTGAGAAGTCATGGGAGTTTTCTGTTTTAGAAACAGGAGCAATGTAGATTTTGAAATTTAGAGCAACTCTGAAGGAAGTAGGCAAAGGAAGAAGAGGTATTGGGAAGGGTACCCGGAAATGTTTTCAGAGAGCATCTTTTGAGTTAAGTGTTTTTGGTATGAGAGAAAAGAAGTTGGAACCCTGCTCAAATATCAGATGCCACCTTGTGCTCATCTGGCAAAATTTTAGCCCTTGCTAATTAAAACTGATCCAGTCGCATGAAAAAAAAATATATATTGTATAAGGTTCCTCTTGTGTAGCTTTATGTTAACCCTTTGTTCCATATTGCTAAACTGGCTAATCTCAGGCTGGTTATAAGTGGAAGGGGATAATAAGAAATGAGGTTTGCTTACAAATATATTTGAAGAATGATAACAAATGTGGAAAACTCTTTGAGTACTGGCTTGTAGATAGAAGTTTGAACCCCTTTGAGGTTTTCTTTACTGATTTGTCCATGCAGTGGTTTTAGGGGTCTCTGGATATGAATAGAACTTTAAAAATAAAGCCAAAAACCCCAAGAAGTTGCCATTGCGTCTTGACTCAGTCTTGGTTTTCTTTCTAACATACTTTGTTTGCTTTTCTGTAGCCTGATAAGCCCAGTTGAATCAAACCTTATGCTTGAAAACCTTAGATTCAAGATTTGCTTCCTGAGGGAGCTGGATTTGTCATGATCACGTGGTTGTGTTCCATTGTAGGAAATAATAATATATATGTTAGTTTTTGATTCTTGCAATTCCAGCATTTGCCAGCTGTGTAACCTTGGACAAATTCTTAGTTTCTGTGCCTCAGTTTCTTTATCTATTAAATGAAGTCACTATTAATATTCATCCCACAGAGTTGGCATGGATTTGAGTTAAACCATGAGCAGTATCAGCAACATGTGGTATAAACATACAACACTGAGCAAGGATTAGTATGTATAAGCTATTGATGCTATTATTTTTGTTTTATCTTTTTTTTTTTGAGACATGGTCTTGCTTTGTAGTTCAGGCCCTGAGCTCAGCCTCAAACTCACAGCAATCCTCCTGCCTCTGCCTCCTGAGTGCTGAGATGACAGATGTGAGCCACCACACCCGGCACTGTGGTATGTGGTACTGACTACTGGTGAGTGTGAGTCTCCACACCCAGTATTGTTGTATGTGGTTATGGGGGATTGAACCCAGGCCCTTGTGCTTCCAAGACAGGTGCCAGAACCACTGAGCTAAATCCCCAGCCCCAATGTTTTATCATTATTAATATTATCATGGGGCTTGGGAAAAGGTAATAGTTGCAAAAATGGATAAAACCCAGCTCCCGTGGCTCTTTAGCCAGTGTTAACACTAATCAGGTAGATACTTGGTGAAAATAGTGAAAGAATGTCGGTATAAGTCCGATGTATGTCCGGGGTCGCAAAAGAAAACGAGGCACTCAGGGATGAGATCCAGCAGGGAGAACAGCCTCAGAGGACTGAACCACGGAGCTGTCTTCCAACAGTTCTTTTATTATGGAGTCAATACAAAGTAGCAATGCATAGGGGTAAAAACAGAAGAGGTGGGCTGGAGCATTTCCTGGGACAGGCCTTGAAGTTCATCCTGATTCCTATCCCAGTGTTTACCAACCTGTTTGGTAAACACCTGAATCTTTTCAGTAATGCAAAACTTAACAAGATGCCCAGGAACATCCTGTGAACTGGTGATAAGGAAACTCAGGAGTTCTGCATAACTGGTAAACAGCTACCTTTTCCTCTACAAAAGAAGAACATTATCCCATTCTTGCATGTCTATCTAACTCTGGGAGCATTTCAAGAACAGTTTATCCTCTGGCCGCCATCATACCTTCATTTCCAGGAAGTGAAGGTGCCTGATGATGGGCACAGAGAGACACGGACATAGATGCATGCCATCATGGATGTGGTGCAGAGCACAAATGCTCACAGCCTCTATTTGTGTCATCACCAGTAATGTTCTTTGTAGTCAGCCATTAGCATGGAGCAGCTAGCAGAAAGAGAGATAATAGATCTGCAAGGCAGAGAAAGATACGTGTTCAGTTCTTGCCTTTTTCCTCCTGGGCACACAGCTAGGCTATATTTCCTAGCAGCCTGCCATACAGGTAGGTGTGATCACATGGCAGACTTTTCCTCCCATATCAGATATGGGAGGAAGAATTGCTCCACCTCTATGAAGGCCATGTAAAAGCTTCTAAATAGTGTGATCTGCAGTTCATCTCTTCCCCACTCCATAGTCTGCCCACAGAGTGCTCAGCAGAGAGTCTGATGCCATACGGTGTGGTGGGGCCACCAGATGGAAGAAGCCTGGATCTCTGAACCCCATAAAGGCTGTCTATAAATGTCTTATTGGATTTCATATGAAAGAATAGACTTTTATTGTGAAATTTAGGGAATGTTTGTCACAGCAGATAGTTGTCCCTGAATAACGCAGAGGTACAGTATAAGGAGTTAAAAGGATCGGTTTTCTTTTTTGTTGTTGTTGTTATTGTTTTTGAGATAGGGTCTCGCTTTGTGGTTCAGGCTGGCCCTGAGCTCAGCCTCCAACTCACATCACAGCAATCCTCCTGCCTCTGCCTCCTGAGTGCTGGGATTACAGGTGTGAGCCACCACGCCCGGCACTGTGGTATGTGGTACTGGTTGCTGCTGGGGTGAGTCTCCATGCCCAGTATGGTATGTGGTTACCAGGGATTGAACCCGGGTCCTTGCGCTTGCAAAACAGGCGCCAGAACCACTGAGCTAAATCCCCGGCCCATGGATCAGTTTTCTTGAAAGCATATAGATGACAAAATTACTCCAAAGTGTTTGCATTCCTTCTCTGAATAAAAAACTTTAGGTTCTTCTTTTTCTGAAGTACTAAAGAGATCTTACGTGTGATCAGAAACTGTGTGGCAGCTTTCCTTGAGTAAACAAATGGAAACAAAAAATGTTAGCAAAACTCCTGTTTCTAAAGAAACATTACTACAAAAATTTCTTTTCCTCTCAAACTCTTCCTTTCCTTCCCTATTTCTTTCCATCCATATAGTAATGATAAACACAACTGCCAAAATGTACATAAATTCTGATTGTATCTCAATTAATTTTTGAAAATTGAATATATCTGTAAAACCATCACCTAGAACAAGAAACAGCCATATAGAAATCCTCCCAGGGTTCTGTTCCAGTCAAGGGTAACTATTATGTGAATTTCTAACAGCATTGATTACTTTGACCTGTTTTGGAATCACATGGTATTATTTTTAAAGTACTGAACATTTTTTGCTTGAAACTATTTGATGATCCATGTATGTTGTTGCATGTAGTTGTTTGTCACTTACTTTGGTTGCTGTATGATATTCTTTTTTATGACTGTAACATGATTTATTCTTTTGTTGTTCGAATTTGGATAATTTCCAGTTTGAATTATTTTGAATAATGTTGCTATAATACCTTTGTTAAATTTATATTTTGTTGAATTTATCTGCACATTTCCAGTGGGTTAAAAGCTCTGACTTGAATTTTATGACATTTTCTCCCTTGAAAAGACACTTCAAGCCTGTGATAGTGTCTGTTCTTATTCTTTGTTGTCCCTTGACTTTCTGATTTAGGCCAAGTAAAAGCCTTGCTCTGTTTTTCTATAGTGTAAAAGACTATCACTGATCTTTAATGGCAAAGTTTTGGTGTGTAAAATAGAGGAAACCTGATCCACTTGAAAAGACTTCACCCTCCTCTCAAAAGCAACACATAGTTATGGGCCTTTTGACTCACAGACACAGGCTCCTCACAAGACCATGTTTCAAATCACTCGCAAACCCCGTGTAATTGGAGTTTGACATTGGAATCTTTATTGGCACTGCTTCAGCTCTTTTGTGAGAAAGGAGAATCCTCTTGGATTTTCCTTGGGGAGGTAGTGGAGGAGGAAGAGTGATGAGTTCCTTAATCACTTGGCTAGGTCAGTCTTAGCATTAGCAGGAATTACCTTCTCCAGTAAACCCTCTATTGTGGTTTGTACAAAATCTAGGCAAGGTAGAACACTGCCACAGAAGGTCAAGAGACAGAAGAGGAGGGTTTCTGTCCATCAGCGGAAGGAGTTTATTTCTTTGCTTCTGTCTTCAGAGCCTTGAATAGCTGTGCTAAAAGGTAGGGACCTCAGCTTCTCAAAACAGTGTAGAATTGCGGGTATTAAAAGGCCTTGAGAAAATTCCAGTGTTGCCTACAGCACTTTCTTTCAAACCTCTCAAAATGGATGAGCTTCTTAGACTCTTCTGCTGAGGATCAAGCCCTCATTCCCAAACCTGCTGGTAGCCCCACAAGCCCTCTCATGATTTGGTTTGAAATGAGTACGATTACAGATGGGAAGGGTGTGTGTTTTAGTTCACACCCTCCCCTTCAGGCATATCGGGAATAAATAAAACAGGTTTGAGGCCAAAACAGACCCAAGGCTGCCTTGTGTTTTGATCGAACATTTGGTTCACTTTGGTGTGAGGTGTGTGAAGCCTTCACAGTTCAGCCCCCAGAATGGTTATGAGAAGCCTCCAGAGGACGTGCTGCTGAGTGACATACAGCTGAGCCTTTGAAAGTGGGCTTTTATGGTAAATTTGAACATAGTTTTAAATTTTAGCATAAGTGCTTAATTCCGTTTCATAACTGGAGTAGGGTGAGCTGATTTTTCCATGAGGGAAGTGCTTTGGACCATTAACCCAGATTTTCTTCAAATATAGAGGTGACTATTTAATTTGCGTTTGGCTTTTGGAATCTGATGGAAGTCTAGTGAGGCAGCCTGTGAAGTCAGAAGTTAGACAAGGGATGTTTTTCTTCACTTGCCAGGTGTGAAATGCAAAAGGTTTCTGTGGAATAAAAGCGCTTTAAAAATCCAGATTTCCCCGGACAAAGTGGGTAACTCTGGCTTGAGTCCACTGCTTGTTCCAGGTTCTGTTCCTCACCGCGGGGTCCAGCCAAGACCATGGCCTTCCCATCATTCTTTAGCACTGGACTTTTTCCTGTAGCTGACCCTGCCCCCACTTTGTGCAAAATCGCTAAATTTTTGTCTTAGATTACTAAGTGTTATCAAGGGCATTCTTCTAAACATGTTTAGGCAGACAGCAAGCAGATTCTCTCTCTCTCTCTCTTTCTATCTGTCACACACACACACACACACACACACACACACACACACACTCACTCATACACTCCTACCATTTATTGTGTGACTGCTTTCTGCTAGTACTGTCTCAGGTTATTTCATAAGTGCCATAACATTTTGTGATGAAAAATGTGATTTTTTTTTTTTTTTTGGTAGATAAAGAAATAGAGGCTGCACGAGTGGTTGTAAGACTACACTGGGAAAAAGTGCCTGCGGCTCTGTGCCTCCGGTTTGCCTGCCTGGTCAGCTCTACACAGCCTCTCTGTATGGTGGCTCTTCCCCCATCCCTCCACCACGGCCCCTGAGACAGGCTTCTGAGATAGTGAACACAGAGCCAAAGCACCTCAGACAAGTATGAGGGCGGTATTTAGTTTCAACTTTGGACATTGAGCAGGCAGAGGCCAGGACATCTAATCCACAAGGCCTGGGGACCGAGAAGTACTGACTGGGAGTACGTCCACAGCACACATGGGAAGTTAACACAGTAAGGTAGTAGTTATATGTTTGGCTGTAACTAATTAGTTCTTTCGTTTTCCTAAAAACCAAATAGTTTATAGGAACACAGTGATTGCATAAAATGTACCGTTTGCTGTGGCAGGAGTCATTTGTATGTCGAGGCCTACACGTCTAAACTCAGGAGAGCCACTGCATGGATATGCAAATTTCATTTTTAGCTCACTGGCCATTGTAATGTATTCTGTAATTTTGTTTGAAGGCTGGTATAAATGAACTGTGAGTGACCTCAGTTCGGAAATGAATCAAACCAAATTACAACAAATTGCCACTTTTTCATTTATTCAGATAGACCAAGATAAAAAAATGATATTTTCAGGTTTCGGGAGGGAATAAAGGAGGGGTGGCCATAAGGTACTTTCAGATACTGCTGATGGAAGTACAAATTGGAATAATTTTTCTGTTAGGCAGTTAGCTTTTATGAAAATGATATATATAAAAATTATATACTAAAGATGTTACTTTGGAATTTAACCAAAGAAAATAATTTTTTTTAATTTAAGAAGAAAATATTGGAAAAGTCAAGTAAAAGAGTCTATTGGTACCTCATTGTTGCTTATAACTGAGAAATATCCTCACTGATTGCCAATAGAAAATTGGTTGAACAAACATTATACATTGACAGAGCAAACATTGCCGTACACTGATACGGTGAAATACCGTACCACCATTAAAATTATGATGCAAATGGATATTTATTAACCTAGAAATATGTATATGATACATTTCAAAGTTAAAAAAGATGGTGCAAAATTATGTGTAATTATATCTTTATTAAGAAGATAGTATAGAAATATAGGAAAAAAAATATCTGAAAGTTTCTATATCAACTCAGCTTTATTTTTTGATGCAAAAACTAGTTATTGAACTTGGGACCTTCACACTGAGCAACCTCTCTGGCCCTTTTTCTTTTCTTTTTTAAAATTTTGAGACAGCTCTTCCTAAGTCACTAAATTATTGCCTGGGGTTGGCTTAAACTTGTGGTCCTCCTGCTTGAGCTTTCCAGAATGCTGGGATTCTACATATGTGCCATAATACCTTGTTCCAATTCAGTATTTTTAAACCAATTTTGAACATAACCCACAGTGAGAAGTGTGTCTTACCTTTGTGAGCCTGGAGACACATGTAGCTGAAACAACAGTTTGTTAACGACACTTATACAGTATTTTCCAGATATTGTGCATTCTGATGTATTTGCTTCTTTTTTCTTTTCCTTATTATGTTATCTTAGCCTATAATGTTCTTACCCCAGTTTACTTTACTCCCACTGCATTCCTCATTTTTCTCCTTCCTTATGCTTCATTTTTTAAAAGGCTGTCACCATCCGCTAAGTTGATTTCATGAGCTCCTAATGGGTTATGAATCAGCTTAAATGTTGCTTTACATCACTGGTCATTTGAGAGATGCAGATGAAAACAACACTGAGATTCCGTCTCACTGCAGAAATAATGGCTGCTACCAAGAAATCAACTGGAAACAAATGCTGGCTGAGCTGTGAGAGAAAGGAACCCTTCTCCACTGTTGGTAGGAATGTAGATTGGTGCAGCCATTGTGGAAATCAGTGTGGAGATTCCTTAAAAAGCTAGGATTATATGCCCCATTTCATTCTGCTATTTCCCTGCTGAGGATATTCATGAGAGAATTAAAAGGATCATATCACAGTGACATATGTGTACCCATGTTTATAGCATGACAGACTGTAATAGCTAAATCTTACAAATAGCCCAAATGCCTGTCAACTGGTGAGTGGATAAAGAAGATATGCTTTCTTAATAAAATGGAGTACTATGCAGCCATAAAGAAAGATAAACTTGAAACTTTTGTAGAGAAATGGACATACCTTGAGACCATATTCATAAGTGAAGTAAATAGGACACACATGTGTACGTACTGTATTGTTTCTCTAGTGTGAGAAACTGAAGGTATAAATGAGGTCCAAAATAGATAATAGATATTATGAAATAGGAAGAAAATAATCAAAGGGAAAGGAGAACAAGGGAGGGGGGCAAGGGAAAGCAAAGAAAAGAAAGAAAACATTTGATAACAATAAGGAAAAAATGGAAAGAAAGCTTATGTATATGGGTTGGAGGGGTTGAAGGAAGGGCAGAGGAATGGGAAAAATGAGAATCAAGATATATCATGTACAGATACAAATTCTCAGTGATAAATGTGTTCATAATGTATACCTAAAACACACCAATAAACTCAGTAAAAAAGAATCATAAAGCACAGAAAAAGAATAAAAATATGAATAATGTAACTCTTCAAAAATGGAGAATATTTTTTTTTAAGGTTTTTTGAGACAGGGTCTCGCTTTGTGGTTCAGGCTGGCCCTGAGCTCAGCCTCAAACTCACGTCACAGCAATCCTCCTGCCTCTGCCTCCCGAGTGCTGGGATTACAGGCGTGAGCCACCATACCCAGCACTGTGGTATGTGGTACTGGTTGCTGCTGGGGTGAGTCTCCACACCCAGTATTATATGTGGTTACCGGGGGATCAAATCTGGGCCTTTGCGCTTGCAAGACAGGCGCTGGAACCACTGAGCTATATCCCCGTCCCAAAAATGGAGAATATTTAAGTAAAATATGATAATGCCAAAAAATGCTGCTCTCAAGTGTTCACAGTGGTTATTTCCACTGTTGTGGATAACTAACTGTTTTCGGGGAGGATTTGAGGAGGGATAAATGTGTTTTTCTTCAAAATGATACAGTAATTTTCTTCAAATGATACAATAATTCTACTTATAACCAAATTGATACCCTGCAACTTGTTAGGAGCATAGATACCTGCTCTACTTCATATTATTTGGCACTGTGCATGTTGTGGGAACTTTAAAGATCATGGCAAGGAAAACATATCCATTGACCTTCTGCCTCAGTCTCTGAAGGCCACCGGGCAGCTTTATTCATGTCTTTACCCCTGTGATGTTGCCTCAGTATTCTGGGATTTCTTTCCATTTCTGTTCCAGACTGCATCTTTTTTCATGCTCATTCCACACCTTAGGAAAAGCTATTAAATTCATCACACTTCTTTCTAGCCAGATTATCTTGGTTTACAGTGCTGTGAAGTTAGCCCCCTTTCAAGCTAGAGGCAGTTTTAAATGGAAGGTAGTTATTAAGAACTTAAAGCAGGAAACAGAAGCTTTGAAGGCGGATGGGAAGAATCCCTGGCCTGAGCCAGTGCACTTCCTATGGGCTTCCTGCTTTCCGCGCACAGCTGGAAATGTGCAGAAGCCTCAGGAGTCCACTCCAAGCAGGGCCTTGCAACCAAGGGGGTGCGCTTTCCCCAAGTCTCCTCTGGGAAAATCACTGGAGAACAATTAAGCTTGAAATTTCCTTTGACATAGAGCCAAACATGAACCTACAAACCAATATGGCAGGGGGAGGTTGGTCCACAGGGCTAGGGTTGGGGAAAGGCTGGCCCGCATTTTCATGGTAGGGACATGGAGAGAGATGCTTCCTGCTTTTGAAAGGAATTAATGATAGGAAATAACTAGGATTATTTTTTCAAGATGCAGTAATTAAGTTACCACTGTTTCCGACTTCATATTGAGAGCAATCTGGCCGTGATGAAAATGTACTTCAGACCCTTGCTTTCTATTGATAGAGAAGGTTAAATTTATTCTGCCTTTGAAACATTGTGAATAACATATCCAAGTTACTCACATGGTCGTTTACATATTTGTGAATTAGCGAATAATTATCTCTTTCTTTTTTGTCCAGCTCTGTATCTATCCATCCATGAGTCCACTTACATGGAATTTCTTGACTAGAGGCTGTGTGTTAAAGGACACATGGCACCACTGGGATGGGGAAGGAGCTTCACAAAGGGGAATGGTAATATGTGCAGTGGAACTGGTTATTGTCTGAGGAAGTAGACAGACAAGTAAACAAATCATTTTATGTACCCCTAAGTGTGAACAGTGCCACAAGAAGATCCAGCATGACTTGATTCATGCAAAACCACCCCTCTCCCTCAGACCTGGAAGCATGAAATGTTAACCTAAGAGCAGCCTTAGAAAAGCTGAATGCCCAATGTTTTCTAGAATTTATCTGCAGATCCCTGGGGTACCATCCAAGGAGTAGATGCGGGAGAAAGAGAAAGTGTGCAGACAAAGTTCAGTTACCTCTAGAACTTGAGAAGGTCCTTTTTAAAAAACTTACTTTGTATATTAAGGTTCCTTATAAACTACCATCTGAGTAAATGGATTGGTTCATTAATGATGTTTGCAAAATACCGGGCCAGTCCACCATTTTCCTTGTTCTTCTTGTTTAAAAACTGAGGCCTCCCAAAGGCAAAGCTATTGGCTTAACTTTTTGTAAAGTTCTACGACTGGCGAGTGAACAGTCCAGGAAGGAAACCTCATCTTCCACCTTATGTAGACATTGCCTCTTTCCTCATTTATCTCCTGCTATACAAAAAACAAGCCCAAAACTCAGTGACTTAAACGTTGTACATTGAACCTATAATTCTGTCAGGCAAAGCAAATGAAAAGACCAATTCAGAGCCAGGGGTGAAGAAATTACCTGTACTTTTATATTGGAAAGTTGCAAGGATATAGGGATGAGAGAATCTTGACCCTTTTTACTGTTTACTACAAAAATATTGAGTTATCGCCACATTGTCTTAATTTGGACATAGGAAGAATTCATGTTTAAAATGGCCATTTAATGGCAGAGCTATTTTCATGAGGACAATGTAGCTGCATCAGTATACTAGGAGAGCTGGGCATGATGGTGCACACCTGTCATCCTGGGCCTTGAGAGGCTGAGACAGGAGGATTTTGAGGCCTAGCTGGGCTGCACAGTGAATTCAAGGACAGCCTTAACTACATAGTGAGACCCTGTCTTACCAACCCACTCCTAAATACTATGTGACCTCTTGTCTACTTGAGTTTTCCAGATGTTTGTGATTGAGGCAGATGGTACTACTGCTTTTAAGAAGGAACTTTGTACCTTAAGATTCTTTCTTTACTTTTAGTCACAATTTTTCTATCGATAGTTCTTTCCATGGAAAGGACCCTTCAACTTCAAATTACCTTGATTCAGTTTGCTGTTTCTAAGAGATGAATTTATCTTCAATATTTCTACAAACACTCATATATATTAGGACTTCTCCAGATGTCAAAGACACAAGCCGGTCTAAGGCAGGCCCTGAGCTTCAGGTAACTCACAGTCTGGTGAGGAAGGAAGAAAGATATACAGAATTTTACAGTGAAATATGACGGAGGAAGAGGGCTGGACATGGAATTTCTTCTCAGTGCTCATTATTTTTTTTTAATAAGAAGGTATAGCCACATGATCATCCAAAAAGATCAGAAAAAGCGTTAGACAAAATTCATAATACTTTCATCATGAAAACACTTTATAAAGTAGGACTAGAAGGGAAACTCAAAGCTGACATCATACTTACTAGTGAAATACTGAGTGCTTTTTCTGTACGCTGAAAAGGAAGAGACCACACGTTCTTGCCATTTCTGCTGAACATAGTACTGGAGATTCTGGCCAGAGGAATTAGTTACAGAAAAAAGAAATAAAGCATTCATACAGGGAAAACATAAGTAAAATTATTTCTATTTATAGATAACATGATCTTATATATATAGAAACTACTAAGGAACCCACCACAAAATTATTAAAACTAATAAATGAGTTCAGCAAGGGTTTAGGATACAAGATAAATATACAGAAATCAATTATATTCAACACACAAACAATGAACAAAAAAGTTAAGATACTTCTATTTACAATAATATAAAAAGAATAAGATACTCGGACTAAATTTGATTTTTAAAAGTGCAAAATTCATGTTCTTGAAAAGCCAAAATCACTGAAAGAAAATAAACAAGACCCAGATAAATGGAAAGACATTTGTGATCATGGATAAGCCTTAATATCAGTAAGATGGCAATATTCCTCAATCAGTGCAGAGATTCAGCATAATTCATAGCTATATCCTACTCACTTTTCAGAAACTTCAAAGCTGATCCTAAAATTCATATGGAAGTGGAAGGGACCCCAAAAAACAATCTTGCAAAAGAACAAAGTTGGACAACTCACACTTTCCAGTTTCAAATTAGGACAGTTAATTGTGGTGTCAGCTTGAATAAGAAATGCCCATGTGCTTGGGTTAGCCCAGTTCTTCTGGGTGTGGATGAGGGATTTAATGATGATGGAAGACACACTTTCTCAGGGGAATCAGCCAACAAGCTTGGAGCTTAGATGGGTGGAATAAAAAAGGGAAAGAAAGAAGTCTCACTTTTGTTTCTTCAGTAGAGCTCCAGTTTTTGCCATCATCTTTAGACATCCATCTCTAGGCTTCCAGCACAGATTCTTCAGCCTTGCAATGCAGATTCTTTGCCCTTCAAAATGAACCATAGAATTAATTTTTTTTTTTTTTTGAGACAGGGTCTCACTTTGTGGTTCAGGCTGGCCCTGAGCTCAGCCTCAAACTCACATCACAGCAATCCTCCTGCCTCTTTCTCCCTAGTGCTGGGATTACAGGCGTGAGCCACCATGCCCGACACTGTGGCGTGTGGCACTGATTGCTACTGGGCATGAGTCTCCACGCCCAGCATTGTATGTGGATACCGGGGATCAAACCTGGGCCCTTGAGCTTGCAAGACAGGTGCTGGAACCACAGAGCTAAATCCCTGGCCCTCCATAGAATTAAATTTAAGAGTTAAAACTATGAAGCCCCTATGAGACGATACAGGAATAAATCTTTGTGACCTTGAATTAAGCAGTGATTTTTTTCTAGATATGACACTACAATCACAAATTCCATAAGAAAAATGAGCAAAACTGGAGCTGGGGACGCTAAGGCAAGAGGATCAGAAGTTTGAGTCCAGCCTTGCCAGCTTAGCTTATCAAGATTCTGTTTCAAAAAAGGGCCTGGGATATAGTTTGGTGGAGTAACCCTGAGTTCAAACCTCAGTACTGCAAGAAACAAAGAATAACCTTTGTCTTTTCAAAGAACTCTATTCAGAAAGTGAAAAGTGCCAAGCATAGTACTGTGTGCCTGTAATTCCAGATATTAGGAAGGCTGAGGCAGGAGAACTATTGGTGTGAGTTAGACTAATCAGGTAGATTCTATCTTGATTTAAAAACAGTGCTGGAGTGCTTGCCCAGCATGGTGAGGCCTTTGGGTCTAATCCCTAGTACTGCCAAAAAAGACTTGCAAGTCATATATCTGAGAAATTAATTTATATTAATTTTCTAGGGCTGCTGTAACTAATTATCATACTAAGTGGCCTAATGTAACAGAAGTTTATCTTCTCACAGTTCAGGAGGCTAGATGTGGAAATCATGATGTTAACAGGGCTGTGTTCCCTCTGAAAGTTCTAAGTAAAGGGTCCTTCTTTGTCTGCCTCCTGGCTTCTGGTGGTTGCCTGTTAACATTCAGTAAGTTGAAGACATATAACTCCATTCTGTCTCCATATTTCACTGATAGTCTGTGTGTCTGAGTCCCTATGTTTTCATGTGTCCTAATTAAAATGATCCCAGTCATTGGGGTTAATATCCTCTCTGATCCACTATGACTTCAACTTAACTTGATTATATCTGCAGAGACCCTATTTTCAAATAAACTCACTCACAAGTACTGGAGATCAAGACTCCAACATATTTTTGAGTGCACAATTCAACCTATACATGTATCTAAAATAAATAGACTTTTTATAACTTTTAACAACTAGTAGGTGACCTATATTTTAAATGAACAAATTGTTTGAATAGATTATTCCCCAAAAAAGACATAAACGTACCTATAAGTACATGAAAAAGTTCTCCATATCATTAGTCATTAGGACAATGCAAATTCAAACCACAATGAGATGCCATTTTATATTCATGAGGAGGGAAAAAAATAAAAAAGATAATAAAAGTATTAGTAAGGATGTGGAAAAATTAGAGCCCTCTTGCAGTGCTGGTAGTAATGTAAAATGGTGCAGCTACTTGGGAAAAAAATTTGACAGTTGACAGGTCCTGAAACTGTTAAACATAGAATTACTATATAATGTAAAATTTCTTTTCTTTTTTCTTTTTTTTGAGACAGGATCTTGCTTTGTAGTTCAGGCTGGCCTGGAGCTCACTATGTAGCCCATGTGAGCCTCCAAATCACAGCAATCCTCCTGCCTCTGCCTCCCAAATGCTGGGATTATAGGCATGAGCGACCACGTCTGGCACTGTAGTATGTGGTATTGATTGCTGCTGGGTGTGAGTCACTATGCTCAGTATTGTTGTATGAGGTTACTGGGGATCAAACTCAGGACCTTGTGCTTGCAAGGCAGGTGCCAGAACCACTGAGCTAAATCCCCACCCCTACTCTAAAATTTTTATCCTTTATGCCTAAAAGTCAAAAGACATGCTCACACAAAATCATGAACATCGATGGTCAGAACAACTTTATTCACAACAGTGAAAATTTCAGGATAGCCCCAATGCCCATTAACTGATGAATGGATAAATAAAATAGTATATCCATGTGATGCAGTCTTATCTGTCCATGAAAAAGTGATAGTAGGAAATAAAAATTATTGAGATATATTACAACACAGATGAATCTTGAAAACATGCTATGTGAAAGAAGCCAGTCATCCACAAAAATACATACTGTGTCATCTTAATGATTTGAAATAACTGGAACAGGCAGACTTATAGAGACAGATAATTAGTGGTTACCTAGTGCTGGAGGAAAGGAAGAATGAGAAATGATTGCTTATTAGTGGAGGGTTTCTCTTAGGGTCAATGAAAATATTCTAAAATTAGATAGTGGTGATGGTCACACAACTCTAAATGTACTAAATATTGAGTTGTACAAGTTCAAGGGTGAATTTTATTGTGTAACTTGTAGCTCAACACAGCTGTTAACAAATGGTTGCAGTCCTCTGCAAGGACTAGAGGAGATTAGGGTACCTGACAAAATATTGAAGAAAGAATGGGAAAGAGCTGTGTCAGCTGCCTGAGATGAGCTGCTGTAACAGTTTCTGCTTTTCAGCAGTTGAACACAGTAAAATCTTATTTCTCTCATGCAATTTTCTAATCCTGGTCCCCATGTGACCATTCTCAGGGTTCCTTCTTCAAAGAGTAAATCAAAAGCTCACTTTCCACGTTTGGTCTCTGCCATTGTTTTAGTCTTTGGCGTCCTCCCTACTCACTGTTGGATGGGGAAAGAGCCTGAGGATTGAAAATGGAAGAGTATTATTGTACAAGCCCGGGGTGCCTTGTTTCATTTCCATTCATGTACTGGTCGAAGCTCAGTCATACAGCCACACCTCACTGTAGAGGAGATTCTCACCAACAGTTGGCTTGTATGCCCAGGAGGAAGAGAGAAGCAGGTTTGCTGAAGAGCCAGCCAGTCTCTGTTACAAAGGCTGACTATGGACAAGGAGAAAGGATTTCTGGTTCTGAGTTCAGCTTCAGGTGACGTGTACTTGTGGTCAGTGTGGAGAACGAGACTGGACCATTTTCTCCCACTGTTCTGGGTGGAGAATTCCCAGGTTGAAGCTACTGTTGTCAGGCACATTCCTGCTAGTGAATTAGCCCGGGCTCCCTTGGGGATGGGAATGAAGACCAGAGCAACCTTGAATACTTTAGCATCTCACCTACAGAATGCAGAATGCAGCTGGGCTGGCCACATTGTCATTCAGAGGGGAGCAATAGATGAATGTGGGAAATAAATTATTTCTTTTCACTTGGACATGAGTTGAATAAAAATAAGAACTCATCTCCTTTTAAGGTTGTGCTTTAAATAGAAATGTGCCTCAGGCCCTTCTTGGTCTTTTTCTTCTTGGCTCCCTCCCTCCTAGCAGCCTTCACTCTTGGCCACATCTGTTCCTTTGTGGCCCAGGGGCCTGAGTTCTACTTAGGAGTCAGATCTCCTGGTAGATTCCTCAGACTGACACGCCTTCAACCCAGTTACCTTTTCATAAGTCTTCAAGGCTGCCTTGACGGGTATGACTGTTATTTTTATGACACTATCTATAGTGATTGCACTTGTCCTTCTAGAGAACTGCTGCTGTTTTCTGACAGACTGTTTATGTCTGATTGTTAATTTTGAGGTAAAAACCTCACTGCCTTGTTCTTATTTCCAGAAGTACTTGTCTCTCTGCATAGGGCTGGGGAGATATTTAGTGAGCATTGTGTATGGCAAGTGTAAGATGGAGTACTACAGCTTCTTTGTGTCGTGATTCCCCGTGGGCTTACTGAAAGGCAAGGTGGGAGCATGAAGATGGGTTGGCAGGAAGAAGGATGTAAATTAGAAAGGAAGGAATAGCAAGGTCAGGGAGTAAGGATTATACTAAAAAAGGCCAATAGTCCAAAAACAATAGCCAAAGTGTGGGAGAAAGGTGAATAGAATCCAGACTGGGGTCAGTGTCTAAGGATCTGAGGCTCTCTGTGGGCGCCTGGAAGAGATTTTCAGGGGGTAGCCATGTGTACCTCACCTTCCTCTGCCCTAACATATTCTTTACACTCCTGCAGGGTGAATTTTGCAAGGCAGAATTCTTGTTTCACATTCTTCCGGAATTCCCATTAGTTTTATGACAACATCTAAACAAACTGGTTTTCAAGACCACATGAAACTGGGCCCGGCCTCCTCTCTCCTACCTTCCCAGACTCACTGCCATAGCCTCAGTTCTAAGATTCTTCTGGTTCCTCTTTTATGTCCCCCACTCTCTCTTGATCCTCCTGCTCTGACTTGAAGCCTTTTCTCCTGGAGGCCTTCGTGATTAAGTCCTTTGTTAATCTAGTTGCCCACAGCATTCTCAAGCCTTGGTAATTATCTCACTCTGTGCTTATATCTGTTTATTTTTGTGCTACCCCAGTAAACTGAAGACTTCACGGGAGCAAGGACCGTGTCCTATTCCTTACTGAACTCCCAACTATAGAGCCAAGGTAGGCTACTTTCTGTAATAAAGAACCTCAGACTGCAACAGAAGTTTTACTTCTAGCCCAAATGACAATTCACAGTGGGTGTTCGTTCAGTAGATGGCTTTTCACTTGGCTATGCAGAAATCTAGACTTCTTTTTCATTTTGTAGCTCTTCATCTCTTAGGGCTACTCTTTCTAAGTCTGCATATGACAGGCAGTTTGAATAGAGACTAGAAATAATATAGGTCAGTTTTGGGTGAACTACTACTCAAAGTCATATACTTAATTTCCACCCAGATCCACTGGCCAGAGCTCAGCCACATAACCACATATAATTGTAGGGGATGCTGGGAAATGTTACCCAGCTATGGGCAGGCTTGATGAAGAAGTTGCTGATCTCTGTACACCAGGGCTTGCACAGCATGGAGTGGTTGCTGAATAAATATTTGTTGAATGAATGAACACTGGATTTTAGACTCCACCTGGATTTGTAGGTGATTCAGTTTAACCTTCAGGAAAGACATAGGATGGTAGATTATAGAGAAAAAGTTCAGTGTATTTCAAGATTCTGGGGATCTTGAAAGGGTTACGGAGGGCATCAGGGGACCCCGCCATCTCAGATCTGACATCCACACAGAGGCTACCCTCCAAAACCTCCAGGGGAAGAGATTTTTATTAATACTTACATTTCTATTCATGGAGGGGACGAAAAAAAGAGGTAACAGAAAGGAGGAAGCAAGGATGGCCTCTTTGATTTTGCAAGTGGCGCCTGCTCTTTTCACACAGTGCTCCTAGGCGGAGGACGGGTGGTGGCGTGCCTGTGCATGCACTCACTGCCTGCCGCTCTCCTGCCTGCGGGGAAGCAGGTGTGTGTGGTGCCTGTGACGTGTCCACTCTCTTGTCCCACAGCCAGCATTCCTGAGGCCACTCGCTCTCACACTGAAGCCCCCAAGGTGTCTCCCATGCCCCAGGCCCCCATAGGTGGCAGAAAACTCATTCTCCACGTGGACGGGCAGAAGCAAGAGAACTATGTGGTGAGAACGACCACAGAGAAGCAGTTCAGTTTGGAAATATGCTCCCAGAGACTGAAATTTCGGGATGTGCTGGGATATAATAACTCCTTACTTGTGGGTGGCTGTTTAGAATTTTCTAAAGCACTTTCCCACACCTTATCTCGTTTCATTCTCATAACAACAAGGTGAGGTAAGAAATCTAAGAGTTATTATGTCAGCTTTACAGATGAGAAAACTGAGGCTCAAAGTGGCTCTGATGACTTTCCCAAGACCACGTGGCTGCTCTTCCTCTCTTGCCGTTTCCACCCCAAGCCCCTCTCCTTGAATCTGTAAACTGTTTCCCAAAGGATTCCCTCTTAGATTGCAATCAGTGATTCTGGAAAATGTGTCTCATGACTGACCTTACCTCTCCATGCTGGGCGTTTATTTTGTTGTCTAAATAAGTGGGTCTGCAGAGAAGCTGCCACAAGATCCTTCCCTGTGTTTATCTCTCTGCAAGCTGTGGCTCTCAAGCTGTGTCCTTCCAGTGTCAGTGGAGAAAACCAGAGGCAGCTAAAACCTCTCCCAAGCTGCACCACCCTGCATGCCACTTAATTACAGTAGTGTCTAGGTGGGGTTATGCCACAGCACTCTGTTCCATGAAAACAAACAAAACCCCACAAGACAAGGGCTTTTTAACAAACGTCTTTGTATTCCCTACGACTTGCTACCGAGTGCTAACTAATGTCGCATTCTTGGGATCGCTTCACACTCTCTCCCTGCCTTGCTCAAACAGAGCGAGCCCACACTACCTTGCCACCCTACCTCATTAAAGACAAAGGCTATAGTTTCCCTAGCTGGTGTAGTCTGTTTCCTGGCTTTTGCCGTCATAGAAGGCTAAGGAGATGTTAAAGGTTGACTGTAGTGTAGGAGGATGTACTAGATGCAGAAGGGGTCAGAATAAGTTCTGGACTCCACACAGCCTAATTTAGGATTTCTAGCATCCAAACCCTACTGGCCAAAGAAAGCATTCTTGTGGAGTAAAGACTGGGGAATGTGAGTTCCTAAGCCGCCCTCCCTCCCTCTCAGTAGCTCAGGTGTTCCTGGGAAATCCACATCTCTGGCATCATCTCCCGTGCGTTGTTTTTGTTGAGGCAGAGAATAACTGACATCTAATAGTATCTATGATGGTATCTGTCTCAGCAAATCCCTTTCTGTATTAAAAGATTAATGCAGTAAATCCAGAGTTAGGGAGAGATCGTAGTGTTTCCTCTTCTGGTGTCAGAGTGTTGTTGTTTCACACTCTTTTCCTTTCTTACTCTCCCCTCCCATGCCTACAAACCATACTTTGGAGCCCTCCTCCCACTTCTCACTTTCCCTAATGGCCATAAAATGGCTAGACAATTGAGTGGGATTTGTGCTACTTTTTAAAGAGAATATAATGTAGTTTTTCTTCAACAGAGGAGTTGTGGGTCTTTTATGATCTATTCTAAGGTCTCTTGAGTGAAAATAATGTGAGGAAATGATGTCTGATCTATAAAATTTTAGGGAAGCCTCTGAAAAGCACATTTTTTTTCTGAGGAGCATTGGTGTTTCTTTTTGCAAACTTATTTTTCCAATGTTGAAGTAAGAATTCAAACCTGCTTTTGTTACTATTCATGACAGCTAAAAGATGTGCTCACCCAGCTGACCTCTTGCTTTGAGTTGCATATTAAGATATGCACTTCTATGAAGATTATTCTATGAGAATAATAATATATTGCCTGGTTCAGCTTCCGGCATGACACATAGTAGACACTCGGTTAGTGTTTGGAGTATTGAAGTAATGTGCCCACCTGATCCCATTTTCTATCAGATCATGAGTTCTTTGGAGTCAAGGCCCAAGTATCATCTGACAGTGTGTCTCCAGGGTCACACTAGGTTCCTAGTACGCAATGCATATTCAGTGAGTTCTCACAGAACACTTAACCATCTGTCAAGTATCATTTCAGGTTGTCCTCCCTCCTTTCTTAAGATGAGCTCTTTTTTTAGTTCTGAGAGAAATTTAAGTAATTACCAACTTGTCATAGGTGCATTTGACTAGTCACCATATGCATTAGTCTGTTAAGGCTACCATAAAATACCATTCCCTAGATGGGGTGGTTTAAACAATGGAAATTTATTTTTCATAGTTCTGAAGGCTAGGAAGTCCAAGATTAAGGTTCTGGCCAATTCTGTTTCTGGTAAAAGACCTTTTGCCTTTTTGTAGGAAATGTCCTCCTTTTATCTTCATGTGGGAGAGAGAGAAAGGTGATGGCAAGAAGAGCTTTCTGGTGTCTCACCTCATATGGACAGAAATCCAATGCAGTCAGGGCTCACCTTCATGACCTCATGTAACCTTAATTACTTCTTAAACCTTCACCTTTAAAGATGGCCACACTAGGTGTCGGGCATCAGCATATGAATTGTGGAGACACATAAACTCTTAAGTGCATAACACAAGACACTTGTTGCCCACTGTAACATCTGGTGCTCCCCAGCCAAGGAAAAAGATAAGCATAGTACCACGTGTGAAACATCTCCAAGGAGTCAAATAGCAGCACTTAATGAAAATCCATAGTTGATCAAACATAAGTTTACCATGCCTTTGTCTTTCTCTTCCAGTATGGAATTATATTTGTGTGTGTGTGTTTGTTGTTCCTGAGAGTCCACTGGAATATATCTGTTGTAGAAATGTGCTCACATTTTAGAGATAGGGCAAAAATAGTAAAACAAGATGGAATAGGAAAGTCAGGGTAAACTGGGCTATGCTGTGTCATAAACATATCCTAAATTCCAAAAGTTCCACCTAACAAATATTTTTTTTTTTCTTTTACACTACATGGTTAGGGATTGTTAACAAGAATGCTGTACTAGTTGTGATTGTTCTGTTCTCCATGCTGATGGTAGCTTCATTTTGGTACATGTATCATCAAGGGACATGGAGTTGAATTGTGCACTGGCTCTCAAGGTTTTCATATATCTCATATCTCTAGTGTCACATCCCACTTCCTGGGTAGCCACTTCATTGGCTAAAGCAAGTCACATGGCTACATCCAACCTCAAAGAGGTAGATGAAGCAATGCTACTAAAATGAGGAAAGCTAAGTTTTTCCCTTGGCAAACAACACTGATTATTATTATAATGAAGTAATAAGGAGGCCTAGGTAACCATGGATAAAACCTGAGCAAAAATTGTGGCGCAAATGAGAAATTTGTTTGCTCAATGCCTTTTTTAAAAAGTGCTACTTGCAAAACAGCTCTAACATCTAGGATTTCTTGCCTAGCTGAGTAGTTTTGTGCCTAGAATGAGATTCAGAGAATGAAACCATTTTCCACTGAGATCTTGAGTGTTGCTTTTCAAGTGTTCATACAGTAAAAATAACAATAGCCTCAAAGAAACAAAAGCTCTCCAGGTGGCTTATCTCAGATCGAAGGAGAAATGAAAACCCCTAAACATGCCAAAACATTTTTAAAAATGGCTGTGTCTGAGGGTGGTCTCCTTGTAATGATAAAGCTTTCTCTCCATCTTTCCTGAAAATGATACCGGCCTCATGTGAGCAGCATCTTCGCCGTCTGGGAAGGGTGGCTGAATCCGGTGGGACTGCATCTGAGCTGCATAAACACAGATTGAATTAAGCATGGCAAGTCGATGATGGGGCGTGTAGGAAGAGTCAAGACCTTCCACTGAGTTAATAACTAGTTCATTATCTGCCCAGATAAAGGTCGAATAGGCTTTTAGCAACATCAGGGAAAGGAGACCAGACTGACCTTTCTGACAGGAACTCTTCTCCTTGCTTTTTTATTTTTTTTTAACAGATCATGAAGTACCAGTGAGTAAGACAACTGATGTTGCTCCTGATATCTTTCTTTCCCCTTCCCTGGGTTTCACAATATGTGGGCCTTCTTTTCCATTGCTTTTGAAATGGCTGCCTTTGTTTAAATTATTTACAGTACAACTTATCTTGAAAAAGCTCAAATAAGTCTGTAAACAGACGTTAGGAGCTTATATATTTCTCTCATTTTGTACACTGTATCATAATTTTCCTTGTTTCTAAAGTTTGCTTTTGCAGCAGAATATAAAAATAATATTATTTAATCAAATGAAGCTTTTGCTTCTTGGGTTGTATCTTCCACTTTTTCTCAAAGAGCTCATTCAACACACTTTAGAAGGATCCAATACACTGTATTGTCTTGGCGTCAAACTTAGCAAGCAGCGTTTTGTGAGTAGGGGTACATGCTTCTATAAAGAAATGGTAGTGACAAGTGACTTCTAATACATTACAACATTTTTAAATCCTAAATTAAGCCGTGTCAGGTGAAACTTTTCAAGGACATAGCAATTTTGGTGAAGTATCAGAACACTGTTACCTCATTGCCAGGTATGGTGGTACAAACCTATAATCCCAGCATGGGAGATGCTGAAGCAAGAGGATTACTGTGAGTTTGAGGCCAGTCTGGGCTACATAGTAGTTCAAGGCTAACCTTGAGACTCTGTCTCAAAAACAGTTTAAGAGAATAATGTAAAAATGGACTGGGGATTTAGCTTAGTGGTTCCAGAGTATGACTGGCAAGCACAAAAACTCGAGTTCAATCCGATACCACATACCACATGCCAGGGGTGGTGACTCACATCTGTAATGCCAGCACTCAGGAGGCAGAGGCAGGAGGATTGCCACAAGTTCAAGGCTAGCCTGGGCTATGTAGTGAGTTCGGGACCAGTCTGAACTACAAAGTAAGATCCTGTCTCAAAAAAAAAAAGAAAGAAAGAATAATGTAAAAAAAGAAAGAGAAAAAACTGTTATCCCAGAGCCAAAGTTTCCAGTGAGATTTTAAAGAATGATTTTCTCTTATTCATTTTTCATATTCACTTTAATATTCCAACTGGTTCCATAATGGGTTGGCAATACCTAGGCAATGTATTTTCTTTCTATTATCTTAAAGATCTTATCAATAAAATGAAGACTAGTAATACAGACTTTTCACATAGCTGTCATTTTTCTTTGTGAGGCAAGCTGAGATAGGTACTTTGGTAAGAGGAATGGGATATGTTGAATGCCCAATCGTAATGAGTCCTCTTGGCTCCCATAAAGTGTATTTGCTTTAAATTGACTGGCCACGGGATGAGGTTATGTAGCCTTGATCCAAGTCATAAGCATGACAGCCTGCCTTTACATACAGTATAACCCAATCGTCACTCCCTGACTCCACTTCATCATTTTCCACGTCGCCTTCAGGGCTTGGGTTTGGCAGAATATGACACTAACGATGTATGCCAGGCTTGGTCCTTAGTCTCAAACAGTGAAAGACCTTACACTGACATATTTTTAAAAGGGAGCAATTTCATATCACTGAGGAATAATGAACAAGTTCCATGTGAGGAGTGAAATGAGAATTACTGAACTTAGAGGGGAAAAAGGAATATTCTTTAAATATATCCAGTAGTCCAGAAAAACATTTTCTTCTCCCTGATGTTCTACCCCATGTTTGTATTTGCTGCATGCATTCTGAAGCACACATTTCTTTTTTCTGCACGAGAAACAAGGACAGGTAACAATCTAGGAGTTAGTGGTTGTTACTGCCAGAGCAGATGTCTTTCACAATGTTACTGGAATACTGGGAACTTCATATATTTGGGACAAGAGATTTAGGATGAATGTTCAACTGCCCTGGTTGTTATATATATTGTATATCTCCCTGAAATTTGCAGTGACATAGAATGAAATGATCACAAGTGATGATAAAAGTAGTTACGGTGCTAAGTGCATCTATTCATATGTAATAGGGAGAAAATTTTGTGTATATATGAAACTCTTGAAATAAGGATGAGTACCATTGTGTCATTCCATTTCAATGAATTTACATTCTGAAATATTATATTTGTTTATAATATACATATATAAAAGGAAATACTATATATGTATTATATTATATCAAGAACGTCGCTCAAAAGTGTTTCCAAAGAAATTAAGATTCAAAACAAGGGTAATAATTATAATAAATCTCAAAATTTCTTTGATATGAATTCTTATTGTGTCATGATATTTAACATCATTTTCTAATAGTTTAGAGGGAAAAGGTCTAGAGCTTATTGAATGAAATCTGAACAATGCATCCTTGTTGATTAACATGTGAGATAGAAGTATTCATTGTTTTAAAAATGAACAAACTTTCTATCCAGACCCAGATAGTAAAAAAAATGTCAGCTTTGTAGGTTATAAAGTCTTTGTCACCTCTGTTTATTTTGTCATTGATTGGAGAAAGAGCCAGAAGACAGTATGTAAATGAGCAAGTGTGGCTGTGTTCCAATCAAGTTATATTTGCAGAAACATGTTGGGGGCCAGTTTGGCTTGTGAGCTGAAGTTTGTTAACCTCTGATTTCAACTATTAGGCTTTTGAACTATTGCCTAATTGAAAAACAATTTACATATGAAACCTAGTTAAAATGTGAGTGCCTATATATTCAGCAAATAGATGTACATACACATGTGCTTGATTTTCTCTTTTATTAGTATCATTTATGACGGGGAGTTGGCATACATACATAACACATCTTAATTCTTTTTTCCCCTGTATTCTTCACGTCTCTCCCTACCCTTTCCAACTCTTGATCTCCTTCCCATTTACAAAAGCTCCATTTCCACTTTTTCTCAAACTCTTTCTTTTCTTATCTTCTTCTTCTCAACTCCTTCCATTTCTTGGTACCTTTCTCATTTGAGAAAAATCTATTTCCCTACTTCCTATTATCTATCTTTTATTTTGCTCTTTGTATATAATTTGGGTT
Organism: Petromus typicus; assembly: GCA_004026965.1. Taxonomy (NCBI): domain Eukaryota; kingdom Metazoa; phylum Chordata; class Mammalia; order Rodentia; family Petromuridae; genus Petromus; species Petromus typicus. Next base: position 48,367 of record PVIR01005885.1, read on the forward strand.
TCTCATATAAATTAAACCATCCACTATGTAAGCTTGTGTGTCTCATTTATTCTGCTTAACATTATGGTCTCAAGGTACATCCATTTTTCTACAAATGGCTCAAACTTATTCTTCTTTATTGCAGAGTAGTACTCCATTGGGTATAAATACCACATTTTCTTTATCCATTCATCTGTTGATGAGCATATAGGTTGCTTCCAAGATTTATTTATTATGATTTGTGCTGCTATAAACATGTATGTATCAATATAACATGATGTCTTTAATTCTTTTGGAAAGATACCCAGAAGTGGCATAGCAAGGTCAAATGGAATTTCTGTTTTTAGTTTTGTTTTTTTTTAATTTTTTTTTTTTTTTTGAGACAGGATCTCGCTTTGTAGTTCAGGCTGGCCCTGAGCTCAGCCTCCAACTCACATCACAGCAATCCTCCTGCCTCTGCCTCCCTAGTGCTGGGATTACAGGCATGAGCCACCATGCCCGGCACTGTGGTGTTTGGTACTGATTGCTGGTAGGCATGAGTCTCCACGCCTGGCATTGTTGTATGTGCTTACTGGGATCGAATTTGGGACATTGCGCTTGCAAGGCAGGTGCAAGAACCACTGAGCTAAATCCCTGGCCCCATTTATTGATTTCTTGAGCCACTGAGGTTCTGTTCAGAAGGTCCTTGCCTACATCCGTGTCTTCGAGTTTTACTTGTTTTATCCTCCAGCAGAGTCACATGTGTGCTTATACACACACATATACGAGAAGGAGAAGTTGTAATTTGCCTCATTTAGGTCAGTCTAAAAAAACCCCTGTATGTGCAAGTTTGGCCTATAGTAAATAAACATGCACTATTTTCTAAATAAATACTCTGATTCTGTCAGGAATATGGCTACCTTATCAAACTAAAAAGAATGTTGTCATTGTTATCTTTTCACATCTCAAGTTCATTGCTTAATGAATGCTCTTCCATGATGATGATGCTATTTGCATGGATCTTTTTAAGATGTGGGCTGTGCAAATGACTTTGTTGTGAGTCATTCTCTCTTGATGTCATTCCGCAGTTTTAAACTAGGCATTAATTGAAATGAAACCACAGGCTTCGTCAGATTGATTAATCTTTTCAGACTCTATTCAAAATACTTTTCTTTCTTCCCAGAGGGGAAAAAAAGCTATGGTTATTTGCCCAGAAATAGGAATGAACCATACTTTTCCAAATGAGAAGACTGTTTTGAAAAGTGGATTTATTGGGATGATAAATCTGGCTTGTACTATCTGCTCACCTGTTTGTCCTCAGGGAACTTATCAGTCCATTAATCCTTTTACACTGGAAAGGTTGAAATGATAGACAGTTTTCAAAAAATTGGACCAACAAAAGTGGATAAGCACAGAAAATGTTTACTTTCATACTTTGGATTCATGTTAAATCAGTATCCTGGGGCTGTTTCTGGCAAGAGGAAAACAGTCAGACCAAAGCTTTAGGGTTTTGTAACCTCATCCTGCCTAATATTTGGGAGGCTCTGTTTTACAGTGACTCAGGTTGTAGCTGGGCCTTCTCAACTCAGGCTAAACATCTTTCCTTTCTATTTTTTTCCAAAGAAACTACTGATCTTTCCTAAACAGGAAAAATTTAAGTCAGAAGAGTGATTTGCTTTGATCTAGCTCACAGCAGGTCATAGGAGTGTGGAAAGTCAAATGAGAAAATGAGGATGTTGTTGACATTTTATTTCTAGGTAATGATGTTTTGTTTTCTCAAATAATTTTTAAAAACTTCATCTCTTTACAAGAAGAGATATTTTGGTTGTCTCTACTCTCAAGTATAGTAGGTACTATTGTAGCCTTATGATGTAGCACAAGCTACATCAAATCTGCCCCCGAAGTCATTATAGACCCTTTTGAGGAACCTCTTCAAAAACCATTTAGAAGCAAAACAAGCTCTTCATCACAGGAGAGAGCTCATCTCCCCCAAATCTCAACAAATAAATATAGTCAGGTACATCTTGACCTGGGAAGCCCGAGGAAGCATTTTCTTATTTAAAAAAAAAATCAGTCTAGTTGTTTACTTCAGACATATCCCACATCCAAACTGCAGGCACAAAAATGCACAGCAAATGACATTGGCCCTGACCCAGGGTACTTCTTTTGCACATTCAGTTGCTTAGGAATAACGATCTGGACTGTGGTGACAAGAGATGATTGGTTCTTCTTGCCGTGTTCCTGTACATCTCCACCGCACTAGCTATAGTAGCTTCATCCTACTTGGCTTTTTTGTGATTCAAATGAATCTCTGGAAGGAGACAGCAGGGAGCAAAGGGGTGAAAGTCACCTGAGGGATAAAGCCAGGCTCCAAGGTAGAGGTGTGCATTTGTGAAACCCCCTGTAGGTGACTTCCTGAATGTTAGCCTGGTACATTACCACATGATTCATCAACATCACTGTGGACAAAAATCATATGCCATTTGCTTTTTAAAATATGTGGTCTCCCAGGTTCTTCTTTCGTAATAGTTTCCCCTCATGAAGTCATCATGGGTATAAGTTTTCAAGAATATCTCTTAGCAGCAGTAGAAGTGACTATCTCCCAAAGGCTCAATGGTGTATACTAACATCCATTCGACATTCTTTTTCTGGCCTACCCTGGCAGCTTTCCTTCTGCATCAGTGACCTTGCTTTGCTTATGTAAGGCACTTGGCTGCAGTTAGCAGTAAAAATCGTTGTCTAGTAGCTTCTGTTTTTCACCAGTAGCTGCCTCGATTATCTCATTGGCCGTATTCAGAGCAAGCAACCACCCTTGGCTTCTGTTCTAAAAGGCACTTTATGCGTGGAATCCTTCAGCAGAACACCCTACTAGCTTGATAAGCTGTTTACTCATTGGATCTATTTTCTCTAGATTACTAGCAGTATATTCATTAACAGTGGCAAAGAAATGTCACCTGAGTAGCTTTTGAGAAAAGTTTCCCTCCACTGGACTTGAGGCTGAGGCATGCCACTGTTTGAAGGAAAAAGATCAAGAACTTTTCTAGCTTATCATGTTTTTATTCATCTACTCTGGAAATGGTGAGGTTGATCAATTCCACTTAAAGATAAGCAGCACAAAGAGAAGCTCAGTCAAACGGAGCCTCTTCCCTCATCCCAACACACACTAGAACACACACGTGGAGGCCGAGGAAAGATAACAAGCCGCAGGGCTCTTACCATGAATGAGGTAACCCTGGGGCTCCTTCCTCAGGGTGTCAGAAACAGAGGACAGAAATACAGAAGAAAATACTGGTGAAACAGCAGTTTTCTGTTGCCTGTGGCATCACCGGGGCGGGGGTGGGGGGGAAGGGTCAGTCATGGGACTGGATCTAGCCTGCTGTGCCCTGGGGAGGTTGCCGGACTTCAAAAAGGGGTGGAGACCGTGCTGGAAATGAACAAACAGTATGTTGATCGTAAGACTGCACAGAGAACAAGCAAATGTTCTCTATCAGGACTCTGTGATGCTACCTGGCTTCTTCCAGATCCCTCTGGACATGCTCCCTGAGGCATGGCCCAGTCTACATCCAATCCCTGCAGGTATTTTCCCACAGAAAGTGGGAATAAAACCTAGCCAATAAGGAGAATAGGGAATGAATCAATCCTGGGACTGTTTGCCTCAGCCTTCCCAAGACTCCATGGTATCAGATGTCCTGTGGCAACCATTTACTTCTGATTGAGTGCCCTGATTTCTTTAGTCTCTTATCTTCTCCTCCTCTTCCCTCCCCCAGTTCCTTACCCCTTTCCCTGTGCCTTCCTTTCCTCATAGCTTCGGTAAGAAAGAGCCAGCCTTGAATTCAAGCACAATTGCCCGGCAGGGGGAACTTCCTTGAAAAAACCTCAAATTTTTGGGCTGTAACAGTGGAAATCTGTTTGAACCCTTGAACTTCCTTTATTGTTGAAATGACCACCTACAGAAACATGCTGGGGGAAAGTAGCAGAAACACAGTGGTCCCTTTTATGGGAAAAACAGTAGCTGGAATTATTTCACTTTTGCAAGAATTCTGTAATGAGGAGGAATTTCGGAAGGGAGAGCGTGGAACAAACATTCCGGGAGGTGGAGATGTCTGGGCTGTGATCAGGATATTGTAAAAATCGATGTTTCTGGGCTTGGAAACAGAGTCTTTATTCTTTTTAACCACAAGCACAAAAGCTGGTAACTGTAGCATTTCTGTCTGACTTTGTTGCCATTTGCATGGGCTCGCTCTGGGTACTGCAGACTTTCAGGCACACAAGGACAATAGAAAGAAGGGATTTTGCCTCTTAGGAAGTAAAATTGGCATGCTGAGACGGTTCTGTATTCTCTAACCAACAGATTGCATGGATTCTTTCCTCGGCTCACTAGGGCCCCTGGATATTTTCCATGTATGGATGGCCTGTTCCCTCCGGGTGCCAGGGAGGGCTCACGCGTGGGTGTGGGTGGGCAGACTGATAAATCTAGGAAGTTGTTGCTTTCAGTTTATTTCTTCCAGATTTTTCTTCTCCTCACCCTGCCTACTTAATCACCTCAAGCCAGAACACAGAGCATGTCATTTCTGTGCTGAGGAAATGCCCTTAACCCTTACTTTTATGAAAACCCAAACTCCTCAGTAAGACGCAGGACTGAACCCAACTCTTTCCGCATCCTGTATCTTTGCATTTCCCTGCTTCCCCTGAACTCCAGCACATGTGTGTACAGATCCCAGATTTGCCATTTGTCTCACTTTGTTGTCTGTTGTTCCTGCTGCTTAAAATTCCCCTTTTCCTATTCTTTGCTGTAAACAACCCTTACTCAGACTTCAAAGCCCAAACCAAACGTAAATTTCTCTGTGAAGTCTACTTAAACTTCATCTGCTCGCTCTCTCTTCTTGGCTGCCAAGCCATTTTAATACTTTATAGGTATTGCTGTGAATGGCACTTACTGTACATGACTGTAATCATTTACTGCATGTCTGATGCAGTCAACTGCAAGCTGAGTGAGGGCAGGAGCTTTGTGTTGTTCTGCTTTGCTTTCTCAGGGCTGGGCATAGTGCCTGGCATCCAGTAGGCATTCACTAAATAGTTCCTGAACGAATGAATGAGATCTACCAAGGAAGTGTGAAATAGTGTGTGTGTGTGTGTGTGTGTGTGTGTGTGTGTGTGAGAGAGAGAGAGAGAGAGAAGAAACAGACAGACAGAAACAAAATATTGGAGTTCATTTTAGATGGAATATAGTTACTGTGATTGGTGTAAATTGGTATCTAGTTATAAAAGAGTCATGGTTTTCTTTAAATGGAACTTGAAAAACATGATTATTTTGAAGAAATAGCAAAATAATTACATCCACCCTCTTTATTAGCCTTCTGGCCAACACTTTCATAATGTTATAGATGACACAATGCTTCTGTATTTATAGGTTTGTGTGAAATTAAGAAGAGAGAAGACATACACACATGCACTCTCTGGCTTTCAGAAACACACCAAATAAGATTTTTTAAAAATTGAAGTATTTTATATATAGGGTCAGCAAGGGCCATACATTGAGTATTTTTAGGCTTTCAAAATACTAGTCTTTGTCACAACTTCTGGAGTTTGCTGCTGTAAAGAGGGAGGAGCCACAAACAATATGTAATTTACAAAAATATAACTGAAAGCATCAGTTAGCATATAGAAACTTCTACTTTTAAATAGTGAATACCCACAATGATTTCATTTTAAAAATTACTTTTCCTGCAACATTTCAAGTTGATATAAAGCATGTCAAAGGAGACAGGCAGTGTAATAGGAGGAAAGGCACGAAGAGTGCATGATTGTGTTAGAACCAGTTTAGTCTCGTGTCAACCATTAATACTAATAATGCAACTCTTTGTGCTGGTGAAGAAAAAAGAAAATGCAGTGCAAAACTCAAGTTTTTGGCAATAATTTTACTAATGACCCTTGTGTTTAATTTTGTCATTTAAATGATTAAACAATGTTTTCCAGGATAACTGTTCTTTTTGGCATTATGTTGATCAGACCAATCATAACTGGGTATTAAAAAGATGTTCATAGGGCCGGGGAGTTAGCTCAGTGGTTCCGGCGCCTGTCTCGCAAGCGCAAGGGCCCGGGTTCGATTCCCCGG
>PVIR01005885.1:54539-69643 GCA_004026965.1 Petromus typicus
AAAAGTCGCAATATAGGGGCCGGGGAGTTAGCTCAGTGGTTCCGGCGCCTGTCTTGCAAGCGCAAGGACCCGGGTTCGATTCCTCGGTAACCACATACCATACGGGGCATGGAGACTCACTCCCAGTAGCAACCAGTACCACATACCACAGTGCCGGGCGTGGTGGCTCACGCCTGTAATCCCAGCACTTGGGAGGCAGAGGCAGGAGGATTGCTGTGATGTGAGTTGGAGGGTGAGCTCAGGGCCAGCCTGAACCACAAAGCGAGACCCTGTCTCAAAAAACCTAAAAAAAAAAAAAAGTCGCAGTATGGCGAACACACTTACATATGCATAGTAGGGGTGCAGAATATTCTCTGAAACCATTCTAGTGATTTATATTTGGGTAAGGAATACAACTAGAAACAGATTTTGTACATCATTATTGTGCCTCCGGTTAATTCTGTCATTTTCCATTTTGTCAGTAATGGCCTCTATTTGCAGCCACATTTGCAAAAGTCTTATTTTAAAGAACTCAGGTCAGAATCAAGTTTGCCATGTGAAAGCATGTTCATGAAATAACTTCAAAAATTGCACATGCTTTGAAAGCATAGGCTTTGTGTTTATTTTTTGTTGTGAGGCTCTGAAATCTCCTCTAAAGCATGGATCTTATTCTTTTCACTGGAAGGTTGGATTCTGTCCTTGCCCATTAAGGACTTTTTCTGACCAAATGAAATGGCAAGAAGTTTATGCAAAGAATAAACAATGAGCTAAATTGTGAATGTATGTGTGAAGGTCTTAATATGACCAGAGAACACCATATTTTTTATGTTATGAAAAAGTAAAACAAAACTTCCTGAAAAAATATGAAAATAACAGTAGTTAATACACTGCCCATCATTATCTTCACCATAGTTACTCAGAGTACAGGACATAGACCCAAAAGATTCTTACAGAGAAGTAATAAACAAGTAATAATGCAAAACTTTCTGGTGAACTAAGATACACTAGTATAAATGAAGCAAAGTCATTCATTGTCACAGTGCTGATGTCTTTTCACTATTCTGCATTTTTTAAGAAGGTGAAGTATGTAAAGATGACCTGTTCATCACCCTAGGAAGGGCTGTGCCCTTTGAGCAGTTTCCTTCTTCAGTCCTGGGAGAAACTGCACAACTCTCCAACTAAGCTTTCCTGGGGTCCATCCTCAGAACCCTCAAGTTTATCAGGACGCCACGCTTTCTTCTCCTCACTCTGTGTTATCCTCAACTTAAGGCCAAAGAGGTTGGCAATTCCCTCAATTTCTTCTAGATTTCAGTTGACCTTGTAGAAAAGAAAAATGTCTTCTTCCCTAAGGATTTGTGGATCCTTTCTATTTTCTCTAGTATGCCTACATTATAATGTTTGTTTGGCCCTTCTGATTCTGAAGGGGAAGCAAGAAGAGAATTGGAAAAGACTGAGGAAAAGAGTTAGAGAATTGATGAGAAAACTAAAAAAAAGGAATGAAAGGAGGAAGAAGAGCTAGAGGAAGAGAAGGGAAAGAAGAGAGTTCCAACAGAAGGAGTAAATAGAAGAGAATATTGGTGTCAGCTGGAGACAGAGAAACCCAAGTTGCACAGCGAAGGTTCTCATAGCACAGATTCCTCTCTCCTGCTCTTGTATACACATTTGTGGGTAGGATAAAAAATAAATGGGATTATTATTATAAATATTTTTTATTTCGGGCCGGGGATATAGCTCAGTGGTTCTGGCGCCTGTCTTGCAAGTGCAAGGGCCTGGGTTCGATCCCGGTAACCACATACCATACTGGGCGTGGAGACTCATGCCCCAGCAGCAAACAGTACCACATACCACAGTGCCGGGCGTGGTGGCTCACGCCTGTCATCCCAGCACTCGGGAGGCAGAGGCAGGAGGATTTCTGTGATGTGAGTTGGAGGCTGAGCTCAGGGCCAGCCTGAACCACAAAGTGAGACCCTGTCTCAAAAACAAAACAAAACAAAAACAAAACAACAAAACAAAAAAATTTTTTTTATTTTACTGCAATATAAGTAGATTTTAATAAAGAAAATATAAAAACTGTTCCATAAAAATGATTTTTCATGACAAAATTATTAGAGAATAACCATGGTCAATTCACTGTGTACCATGATCTTAAATAAATATGTTTTCATTTGCTAATCTATCTCTTGGCTCATTTCCTAGTAATATTAAAACTTTTTTGTGTAAAACATTTGAAATATTGATAAAAGTACCTCGCATTCTGTATAGTTTTGAACAGTGCCTTCCTATTTCACAATATTTATTATTCTTGTTGGTCCTTATTTTCACTTTCAGTTTCTCACACCAGAAAGACAATGCGATATTTACATGTGTTCAATTTATTTCACTTAAGAGTATGTTCTCAAGGTGCATCAGTTTACCTAGAAATGTCTCAAATTTATCCTTTATGGATGAATAGTACTCATATAAAAAAAATCACATATTTTTATCCATACATCAGTTGATGGGCATTAAGGCAGTTTCCAAGATTTAGCTATTATGAACTGTGCCACTGTAAACATGAATGCACACACATCACTGTGGTATGATGCTTTTAATTCTTTTGGAAAGGTACCCAGAAGCGAAATTCCTGGGTGAAATGGGACCTCTAATCCTAGTTTGCTGAGGAGTCTCTATACTGATTTCCACAATGGCTGCATCAGTCTACACTATCACTGCGAGTGGAGAAGGGCTCTTTGTTTTCCCCCATAGCCCCACCAGCATTTGTTGTTGGACGATTTCTTAATAATAGTCATCTTTCTGGAGTGGGATGGAACCTCAGCATTTTTAAAAATTAGCATCCTTTGAATGACCAGTGATATTGAACATTTTTTCTTGTATTTATTTGCTATTTCTACTTCTTCATCTGAGAACTATGTATTCATCTCAGATGCCCATTTTTTTAATCAAGTCTTTAAATTTTTGAGGGGGCTGTTTTTTTTTATGTTATTGTGAAAGGTATCATTTCACTAATTTCATTCCATGTGAATTTGCTGTTTGTGTACAGGAATGCTATTGATTTTTGAGTGTTGACTTTGTATCCAGTTATGCTATTGGATTTGGTTATTAAACCTAAAAGTCTTTTGGTGGAATTTTGAAGGTCTTTTGTGTAAAGTATCGTGTCATCTGTAAATAATGAGAATTTAACTTCTTCCTTTTCCTTTTCCATCTTTATTCCTTGTGTTTCCAGAACCACACTGAATGGGAGTGGTGATAGTGAACATCCTTGTCTTGTTCATAAATTTAGAGAGAAATCTGCTGTAAATATTTTTGCTGCAGTTTTATCTTGTGTCTTTATGGGTTACCATACACTGTTTCTTCTTTTTGTCTGGTACTAGGGATTAAATCCAGGCTTTGTGCATACTAGCCTTTCTGTCAATTAAATTTATCTTAAACCAGCAAACTTTACTATACTTTTATAAGCAGAATTTGTCTTTTTAAATGTGGAACCTGGACATCTAAAAGTCATTTCCTTCTTGTGAATAGAACGTTGTTAAGAGTCTTCAGTGGTCTGCCATCAGTATTTGGAGTATTAGAAAACTAGGTTCTGACCTACTCCATGGTTTGTATTGAAATTTTCTATTGAAACTCTTTTCTTCCCGGAGAGGACTTCGTAAACTTGGTCATAAACTTCCATAATTTAGTGTGTTTCTTAGAATAATAAAATATAAAGCGTTGGTGTTATTTATCACTTGAAGCAAAAGCAAAAATATAGATGAAATATGTACATAGAAAGCATGCAAAGCAAATAACAATATCTTTCATGTTGTGGAAAGTCTAGGTGGTATTCACTCTTGGTTGCTTCAGCTTGGTCTGCTGCTTTGAGAAGTATGTATGTGTCCATGTGTGTGCATATATGGTAAAGGGAGAGTATATGTAGATTTTAAGCAGCTAGAAGCTGTAGCCAATAAGAAACCATTAGTCATGGTCATGAACCACCTAACCCAAGATTTAACTGTCAGCCAGCTATAGGGTATGTATAACGAAAAGCTAAAATTCTTCCTCCAGGTCATATTAAAAGTTAAGATATTATATTTCCTGTAAAGTCATAGTTTGGAATTATTAAAGTATACTCTTTATAAACACAGAATAAGTAATTGTCCTTTCTATTATTTCTAGATATTGGGAGCAAATCCTTGTTTACCTTATTCATGAACTTGATCAGTTTATAAATTTCCGTTGTTTTGACCTTGTCTTTCTATAGCTGAATGGTAGCTGTAGACTACTTCTTTTACTTCTGTGTGCCATAGTATTCTACATTAGCATGCAATGTGCTGATTCTTTCCTCTTTCTAAAAAGAGATTATATTTTAATATTTAAAGTCAATATTAACTAAATAATAAATATTATCTAATGAAAACAAAGAAGCCAAAATAATTTGCCAAAGTATATAATCCCATTACTAATGCTTTATTTAACCATTCCACCATTGACCTGACTTTCATCTTCCTATTACCCTATTACTAATCCACCCACCCAAGCATCTGTGTACCCATGCACCCATGCACGCATTCACTCATTCATTCATTTATTCATTCATCCATGCATCCATGCTCTCACCTATTCATCCATCCATGTGTACACCTGTCCATACACCAATTCATCCTTTCACCCATCCATCCTCCCATCTATTATTCACTAGACAGATACTGAAAGCTTATTTTATACTTATATTGGTGTTGCCAAATATAAATTTGAAAAAATAGTTCCTGTCCTTTCAAAGCTGAAAATCCAAGTGGGAGACAGACTAAAGTGTCTTTATAAATATTTTGAACTTCCTGATGGAAACGCATTCTTCAACCTTAACATGGCGTAATCACAGTAAACATGGGTTGGTATTCTTTAATAATTATCATTTAAAAAGACAATACCAATTTCTCCTTTGGCAACTGAACATTCTTTTCCTGTACTCATTTGTCTTAGTCACAGTTATTATGTTTTACAATTATATGCTGCTGAAATGCAAATATGAAATATAGAGGCAAGTGTTATAGGAAGTTAAAGGGCTACTAGAACATGGGACTTTAGCTGGTTTGGGGTACTTAAGTGAGAATTTACTGCTTTTACAAGTATTCCCAATCTATACTTGGTATCTTTTTTTTCAGTAGCAGGAAACTAATAATTTTTTATTTCTTGGGAGGCGATAGAAGAGGTGGTTTCCTAACTATGAAGTATAATTGTTAGATTTTAAAGTAGCATTATTCATGTTATGAATTCCCTGGGCAGTCACATCAAAGGCAGACAGCCGTGTGTGTGTGTGTGTGCGCGCGCGAGTGCGTGCTGGCTTGGATTGTGAAGATAGAGTGATCTTCCACACCTGGATTTAATTTCATTGTTTGGGAAATAAGCTAGTATATGTCCTTTCAGATTCAGAGAGGGCTTTTTTTCTTTCCCTGCCTTGTTTTCTAGCCACCAAGCCTGTATTAGCATTTTAATTAAGAAAGAAGACAACTGCTGGAGATGAAATTCGGATGAAAGCTGTGAATATTTACCATTTGAAAGAGCAGTGTTAACATAAGCTTATTTGTTAAAAACCATAATTTCAAACTCTTATACTGTAGCTTGTTTTTTCTTTTTTGTTCTTTGTGCTTTTAATTAATGTTTTTCTTATTGAAAAAATGAGATATAACTGACATATATTCATGTGAACATATCTTCAGTATATGGCATGATAAATTTTTGGTGTGTAAACCCCCATGTAACCATCAATTAGGTGCAGAAAGTATTCTAGAAAGTTCCTGTGTAGTTCCTTTCATCAATACTCCCACTATACCTTCTGTGTTGATAGCTACTATTTTGACTCTGTCCTCATAGATTTATTTGAGCTGTTTTTGAACTTCAGATAAATGGAATCATACAGTATGTATCATTTATGTCAGGTTCTTTTGATCAATACTATGCCTGCAGAATTCATTTATTTTTAAAAAATTCTTATGGATACATGAAAATGTAAAAGCTGTATGTATTAATAGGATTTCATGTAATGTTCAATATATGTGTACAGTGATTAATGCTTAAGTCAGGTTACACATATTTATTTTCTCAAATATTTATCATTTCATTTTTCTGAAAACTTTCAAAGTCCTTTCTTCTAGCTTTTTGAAATGTACAGTATAACCTTGTTATCTATGTGCTTACCCTGCTGTGAAATAGAACCCCAGAGCTCCTTGTTCCTGTCACTTAGTACCCATGGATCAATTTGTCCTCACCCCCACCCCACTGCTTTTGGCCTTTGGTAACCACCACTCTGCTATCAGCTTCCACAAGGTCAGCTTTTTGCATTTTGAGTTTTTCGAGTGTGGCTTTTTAAAGTGACTTCTGGTGTATTCTTATAATAGTGAGATTTATGCAAAAGGTTCTGTTTCTTTCCATTATATTTAGTGGTTTGCCTCTCTCCTCAATTATGCAATTGAGGCCCATATTCATCATTTACTTATTTTTATGTCCATTATATACTCAGCATCACCAGGGATAAAAGAACTGCTACCGCGTACCTTACAATTTATTTAAAGTAAATAAATCTTATGCTTTTTATTCACAGTATTGGGTAATAAAATTATCAAGATTCTACATAAATTCTAAGAAAGTGGAGTTGTATGTCTGAATTGTTTTTAGTTAAGCTTCTCTGACTTCTTTGTTTTGTTTTGGCCACAGGGATTGGCCTAGTGATAAAGGCAGCTAATGACTCAATTAATCAGTCGTTTTGAGTGGAAGCCCCAGAACGTGCCTAATCCAATGGTTTGCTTCTAGTCCTGGGATTCTCCCATTAGGCACTGTTGATCTTGGGCCTAGATCCTTTTGTACTGTAGGGGCTATTGTATACATTGCAGGATGCTTAGCAGCTACCCTGTCCCTGGCCTCTACTCAGACCCTTCCCCAATCTGGTGTAACCAAAAACGTTCGTAGATATTGCCAGACATTCTCTGCAGGAGAATCACCCCCAATTGAGAGTTGCTGTCCTAAACATACTACTGCTCTTTGCATTTTAGTTTACAAACCTCCCGTGCACTTGGAGTAGGAAGAACGTATAAGGCACTGTGAAGGAGTGAAGAAAACGGGCTCCATATTTTCTATTTTTTATGTACTTGGATGCACAAAAGCACACTAATAGCAGCCAATAGCATTAAAAAACATGAAGGTGGAAACCTGAAAGCTTTGATGGTAGCCATGACAGGACAAATGGATCAAATTTAATAGTAACAATTCTAGCCAGATACATTGACATCTTGGAGGCTGAAGCAAAAGGATCACTTGAGCCCAGGAATTTGAAGTCAGTACAAGCCATACAGTGAGACCTCCTCTCTAAAATAAAATAAAATAAAATAGTAAAATAAAATAAAATAAAAAAATAAAAAAGTCACAGTTCTGAAGAATGTGCCAGTAGTCTGAATCTTCATGTGGTTTTTTGATCTTTTGAAAATTCAAGAACTCCTAAGACCACCACAGTTTGGAACTATGCCTTGAGTAGTAGGCTTGGGGTACACATAAAATTCCTATAATGCATTTAATTATGGGGTTTTGATCAGGGCTCCAGCTGGCATTTGCAGCTGAGGTTTGATCAGAGTAAGTCCCGTCCTTAAATATAAGAAAACATGAATAATAGAAGCATGGTGCCAAAGGCATTTCATTTATTTGCTTAGAACCTTCCTTGGTTCCAGGAAGGATTTAAGGTTATTCCCATCATCGTGTGTGCTGTCTGCAGCACTGATTTAAAATATTACTCAGGGTGGAGTTATGGGGAGAGGAATACCATAATCAAAAGACTGAGAAGACATCTTCTCATTCACCTAAGCTTCAGAAAGGATCTCCCCTAACCAGACAGTCCAGTGAAATAATGAATTAATTAGATACTTGGAAGGGTTAGCATGAGAGCCTTGTCTTTCTTGCCTCTGGCCCTCTGTCTGCTTGCTTACCTCCTGGTTAGGAACTTTTGGCAACATTGAGGTTAGGGATGAGATACCTTGGCAGGCTTGAGTGTACATCAAAGATGCCTTGAAGGAGCTCAGCCCAGTTTTTGGCAGTTCTGTCACTGGATTTTATGCTTGTGTTCAAAGTATTCAATTTCTCCATCTGTAAAATGGAGATAATCCGTCTTCACCTTGCAGGGGTGTTGGGAGGATTAATTAGCTAATGTTCCTCAAGTGCTTTGAAGATGAAAAGGCTCGTAGAAATGCTAAGTAGTATTAGGAAAGGTGGTGAGTGTCTGCTGGAAGTGCCTTCATTTTTCTTATTTTCTTGTCAGGAGTTGTGTTTCTCTTGACTTTTATGTGTGCTTCATAGAACAAAGTATTGGTGTGGCTGGCAGGATGATGCACTGGTTAGTACAGAACAAAGATGGCACTGCCTTATTTTATGCCTTGGCACTAATTTCACCTATCAGTTGGTAGGACTTATGAAGGTCCCCAACTCAGAATGTTTCTAATCATCACGTTCTGGTTGCTGTCCAAGGTGACCTTCATTTATTTGGAGGTGGAGGGAAAAAGTGAAGTTAGGAAGGATCATGCCAGATGATCTTAGTTGGAAGCTCCAAAAATTCACAGAATTAAAGTCATTTTTTTAAATTATGAAACGTAAGAAGACCACAAAATAGAGGGAAGTGAAAGGCAAGGGCTTCTGTATTTCCTGCTCTACTTTCACAAGCAGGAAAAGTATTTTCACTGAGCCAGAAGTAGCTTGCTTCTGAATGCTGTCATACCTTCTGATTATATCTTTCAGAAGGTGAACATTTCCTTCCCAGCCAGGATTTAAAAGCGGAATTCCATGTGGGTTCCTGTGTTGTGAGGATGGATTTGTGGGGAAGGCTGATTGTGGCTGGACAGCTGTGTGCTGGAGCTCATAGCAGAGGGCTGCATGCAGGGCTATGTTGAGAAGTATGTCCACCACTCTTGTCCTGGTGGCTTCTTTAGATAACTCTTGGTCTTCTCAGATGCCATTAAAGGCATGTTCGTGAGGTGTTCTGAATTCTTTTGAGTTATTTTATTGTGAAACAAGAAAAACAATAGTAGTAGGTCTACTCATTGGTTGGCCTACTTGTAATCCTAAAAATTCTGATGCTTTTGAAGCTTCTTTGGTGATTGATTTTGAAAATGCTCTTGCTTTAGAAAGTAGATGTCCTCCTGAAGTGCTGAGAGCAGGCCAGATTTTGGTAAATCTTGCTACATTAGATGATACCAAAGGAGTCTGCCATTTTAAAGTGAATCCTTATGTAAGTCAATATATCTTGTACATCCTGTATCTTATGGGAATTTATATCTGTTGACTTTGTCAAGTGAGTGTGTTGGGGGTGCTAAATGCCAAGAGGAGGTGATCTTCTGGAAAAGATTGTGCTTGTGTCATTTTGATGGAACTGATCATAGGGTCAAGAAACCAGGGAAAAAGCTGAGACCTTAGCATCCATAGCTTTTTCTCTTTAAATAGGTTCTGAATATGATCTGCCTGACACTCATTCTTCTCCATTTCTGAAACTCAGTTCCCTGGATTCCTTTCTCTTCAGAGGCCTCTTGGCAACCTTCCAAGGAATGGCAGAGTTCATTCTGATCGCTGTCCGGTGAGTGTAGCTCAACTGTGATGGAGCTCAACTTGTCAGATTCACAGAAAAATGCCCATTATGTATTCTAGCTGTTTCTTAAACATGCTTTTTAAGAGGTAGCTCTATTTGTTAGCTGTGAGAATAATATAGAGGAATAATTCTAGACCCTTGAGTGTTATCATCCACTGTTGTTTATAGAGCAGTTTCTCCATTAGCCCATTGGTGTTTGACAAAATAAAAGTATAGGCTAAGAACTGTCTCTCAAGTTGCTGCTCTAGCTTTGAAGCTGTTCTCTGCAAGGAAAAATGATGAGGAATTTGGATCCCATTGTTGCTAGAACAGGACTGCTTTCCTCAAAGCATTGGGATAGGGAATCTATATTCCCTTTCTTAATGTTTGTGCCTGAGATCAATTAGAAAGGACCTTACCCTGAGATGTAGACATGATGGACTGTGGACTGAGTGACTTCTCCAAATTTTGATTCTCTTTGTTACCATGGACATGGCATCTGGAGACTCTAGGGTTCTGTGAGTAAAGTCACGTGGAGCTAGAATTTTTCTTATTAACTTGTGTGTTTTTTTCTTGTGATGCAAGGAGGCATTTCATCTTCCAACACAAGTAATTTACATCTCTCAGCAATTTCAGTAGCTCAAGTTGCTGGAGCCAGCTTATACCAGCTCACTAAAGTTACTGTGTTATCTTTCTCCAACTAGTGGTCAATGACATCAAGTTGATAACTGGAAATCTACTATGATGAGAATATTTACACCAGAAGATATGGAAAATGCTTCACATCAGCTCCTTACCACTTGAGTGGGTTGTTAAAGATCTACCAACACACACAGGAAATTATCCTTATCTACAATATCCCTTCAGGCTTATTGATGGGGGCTGTTTCCCTGAAAGGAAGTCCCTTGGTTTTACTGTGTATACCTATAATACGTGCAGACTGCTCCTTGTTCTCTCTCTCTCATGTCCATGGACCCTCTCTCATATGTGCACAATGACATGTGCCCATTCATGCTAGCTGCTACTATGGTGTTTGTAAGGCCATTTATTCTTTTTTTTTTTTTTAGGTTTTTGGAGACAGGGTCTCGCTTTGTGGTTCAGGCTGGCCCTGAGCTCAGCCTCCAACTCACATCACAGCAATCCTCCTGCCTCTGCCTCCCGAGTGCTAGGATTACAGGCGTGAGCCACCATGCCCGGCACTGTGGTATGTGGTACTGGTTGCTGCTGAGTGTGGGTCTCCACACCCAGTATTGTTATGTGGTTACCGGGGAATCGAACCCGGGTCCTTGCGCTTGCGAGACAGGCGCCGGAACCACTGAGCTAACTCCCCGGCCCGCCCAAGGCCATTTATTCTTAATTCAAGGACCAAAGTGCTTTTCTGCCTGTTTATAGGATTGGTTTCCCACTCCTGACAGCCAACTGGACTGTATGCATTAAATGGCTGCAGCTGAAAGCTTGGGCCGTTGAGTCTGCCACCAGAACACAAGCTATGTGAAAGATTGGGAAAAAAAGCAAATTTCTCTGGAATTCATATTTAGAGCACAAGTAGAGTTCTGTCCTGGACAGACAACAGAAGTGGGGATTCAAACCTCTTAATGATAGTCTACTTGCAGGGGCCTAATCTCAATTTTTTAAACCAAAAAATTCAATTTATTGCAAAATTATATATTATGGCTCGTGTTTAGATGTCTCCCTAAAGCCTTACCTGGTTGTAGGCATTTTCGGAAGTGGCTGAATCTAGAGTATGTTATTGATTCATGGAACAGTGCTAGGCCCAAGGGCACTAGGATTAAAGGTGTGAGTGCTGCTGCCTTAAGTAGTGTGAATAAAATAAAAGGGGCAGGAAGATGTGGTTAAGATCCCTTATTGCTCTTACTATTTTCCACTGCTATAAACTCTTGCCCCTCTGCTATGTGCCACCCTGCCTTGGAGCCCCCTGATTATGGATTGAAATTTCTATAAACTGTGAGCTAAATAAACCTTTTCTCCTTTAACTTTTGTTGTCAGGTATTTTGTTTCAGTAATGACAGAAAACTAGCTAAGACAGTATATATATTCCAGCACCTATATATTCTTATTACTCAAAGTATGATGCATTGACCAGCAATATCTGCCTCCCTGGGAAATGCAGGCTCTTGGGTCACTCCTCATCCTCACTGAATCAGAACAAATATTTTAATAAAGTCTCCAAGTGTTGTGCACATTAAAACCTGAGAAGTACTGGAACATTATATAAATATTTTTATATGCATATATAGTCACTATATGTCTATAATGACTATACCTTGATGAAGGCTTTTCATAAATTTATGAAAAATTAACTGAAGAAGGAGTTTATTAGTGTTAAACTATAAGCCAAACCAGACTTACTTTTAATTAATTAAAGATCTGACTCAGCCAGGTATGATGGCTCATACCTATAATACAAGCACTAAGGGAAGTTGAAGCAGAAAGATTATAAGTTTAAGGCTAGCCTGGGAAATTTAGTGAGATCCCGTCTCAAAATAAAAAGACCTAAGAGTATAGCTCAGTGGTTAAATGCTTGCCAAGCATGTTCAAACCCTTGGCTTCAATTCTCAGAATAAAAAACCCCTAAACATAAACATAAAACAAACTAACCAACTAAAACAAAATAGACAAGTGCTACTTTGTTTATTAGGTGAATGTGTTAATATATGTGCTTATTCAGCTGATTGGCCAGATAGGTATTCGTGTCAGTGCTGTGAATTTGTTACCTGAATAAAATATAACACCATATCCTTTGGTATCTTTTATTGAATGTTTTGTGTTTTATCCTTGATATTCTCTCTGTAAACTGATACTGTCTCAAATACCCTTTTGCTTGGACTCCAGGAGAGTTTTCCTCCTTGGAATCAAGCACCTTGGTAAGGCTGAAGACAGGTTTCTTTCTGTACTAAAAGTGGAGAGAAGTTGTGAAAGGGAAATCTGAAGAAGTAGGCCAACACAGCTAGTAGGTCAGCTCTGGGAGACAACCATGGAAGAAGAAGACTAGAAATTGCACCTCTTAAAGCTATCCATATGCTCACGCACTACTAGAAGTTGTTCGAGGATCTCAGTGGTAGGTGGATGAAACCCAGCATAAGAATGCTCAGTTAGAGAATTGGAGAGTGCCTTAATTCCATTTTGGAACCCCTTAGATTCAAGCCTTATTATCTATCTTCTGCCCTTGAATGTGAGTGTGTGTGTGTGTGTGTATGTGTCTGTATTTGAACAAAAGACATTAAGCCAACCTACCACAACCAAATTTTCTGCCTATGTCCTCATTTACTCTTGAATTCCAACTTCAAATGAATTTATCAAATATTTATTTAATACCTGCCATGCACTGGTGCTGTGTCAGACACTAGGGATATAGAGGTGACCGTAATAGACACAGGGAAACAGCTACCATTTCTAATCAAGATGCACACATTTGTAGAATTCTAAAGAAAATTTCATAGCATTCCAAAATTCTCAAGAGAATTCAACCTCTTTATTAGGGAAGTAATTGTAAAAGAAGAAATAATGGAGTCTGTTATAGAAAAGATGAGTCTGTTTGTATTGGTGTGTGTGTGTGTGTGTGTGTGTGTGTGCACGCGTGCATGTGTGTGTGTACCTTACGGATCAAACCACTGCAGACCTCAATGTTATTCAAGTGCTTTAATGTTTAATTCCCTTTGATTTGTTCCACAGTAACATGAAATGTTTCTGCAGGCAATTCCATGGCATCTGAGGACCCTTGCTGAGAATCAAAATCCAGTAAGGTCTTCAGAAAAAGTGGAGAAAGGGAATTTTATTGGTTTTCAAACTAGTCTTATAATTTCATCCTGGTTTTTATTTGTCTCAGATGTGCAAAGGGAGGGTTTTTTTTATCACCTACTAAGCGTGTATCTAATGAGGAGGAGAAAATTTAGGAGGAGAAAGTAAGTAAATACTTGACAGAGGAGAAAGCAGAGGCATCACAATCCTTTGGCCATTCCTGCACCAAGGAACAAACTCAGGATTTGTGCAATAAGGAAACAAACAAACAAACAAACAAAAAAAACCTCATGCAGAGAGATTCTGTTGTGCTCTTTGAACTGTGGCCTGTGGTATACTTCTGACTCTGATCCTGAGGCCAGGTTATTGTTGATTACTGTTGGCTTACAAAGGATACAATGGCTCTTCCTTTTAATATGAGAGGTGGAATCATTTTGAGAATTGGTTATGAGTATGTTTTCCAAGTGGCGTTATAGAACTTCTCTGCACTGCTGTTTGGGGGACTCTTGTGCCCCCAGACAGAGCCTTCTGTCCTATCACTGCAGATGCACCAGCAGCACTTGAGCTTTTTCCTCCTCTTCCCCTTCTGTTTGCTTAACTTGGCTGAAGGCTGAGGAACTCATGAAAGGGGCTCAGGGCTAGAAAAGAAAGTGGAGGTTTGGATATCACTGAATAACCAAAAGCCTTTACTCTCTCTCTCTCTCTCCCTCTCTTTGTCTTTAATATTAAAATTTGCTGTCATTACAAACTTCCAGTAGTCACAAGAGTAATACAGTAACACAACCAGCTCTTTCATGACACTGATATCACCCTTTATGACACTGACATTTTAAAAAATTCTACTATTAGATTTACGTTTGCTTTTTCTCCACCACCTCCCTTTTGCTTACTGGGTGTGAAGCACTTATTGACTAAAGAGTTTACTTTAAAAAAGATATTTAAAAATAGTACTTGACTGAAATGCAGATCACTTACATAAGATACATATATCAGTGGTTTTTAGCATATTCACAAGTTGTACAGTCACCAGTATAAATGTTTTTAGAAAATTTTCATGGCCCCCAAAAGAAGCCTACAGCAGTTACACACTGTTATCTCCCTCCTCAAAGGCCTTAGGACCTCTGACCTGCCCTCTGTCTCTGTAGATTTGCCTATTCCCAAAAATTTCATATAAATGGAATTGTGTGATATATGATCTTTTGGGTCTAGCTTCTTTCCTTAGCATATATTTGATGTTGTCCCATGTTGTAGCCTGTATCAGTCCTTTTATGCTTTTGATGGATGAATAATATTTCACTATATGGGCAGGTCACATCTCATCCACTGAAAAACATTTAGGCTGTTTTCATTTTTTGCTATTATTGACGCTTCTGTGAACACTGTAAAAGGTCTTGTGTGAATCTGTGTTTTCATTTCCTTTTGGTATATATCTCGGAGTGGAATTTCTAAGTCCTATGACACTCTGTGTTTATCCTTTGGAGGAACACATCATGCATTTTTGACCTGTTATGTTCCCGTGAGGCTGGAGGCAGGAGAGGTGGAAGGAAGAAGTTCCTCAGTGAGGGCAGATAGCAGTGGATCGTGGCAGGACGTGTTCATACGTGTGCCGTGCTTATCTTCAGCCCCTCGTGGCCTCATTTGCTGGAGTCTAGTGGCCCTTCTGGGTCTGTGACCCTCACAAGAAGTAGGATTTTTTATTCTTACCCTCTCCTGGGGGATGCCTATGAAACACAACCCACTAGAATGCTTGGGGGGACTGTCTCCCATATCTGCGGGGAACACAAACCAGCTGTTC